>SKCR01031166.1:0-256718 GCA_019454045.1 Zanthoxylum bungeanum
TGAGGGGGAGTAAGTCATGTTTGTTTATGCCCTTGCATGTGTTGTCTCCTGTTGTTTTCCTATTTCCTTTGTCCTTTGTCATTTTGTGACAAAAATGGGGAGAGTAATATATTAAGGGGGAGAGCCTTAATTTATGAGAGGGAGTCGTAGATTATTCTTTTGTTATCTCTGTTTAGGGGGAGTTAAGAATAAGGGGGAGTGGGATATCTACTTGTACATGCATGAGTTTTATACTTGTTTATTTTATACTTGATAATCTCAATGCTTTTCACGGTATATTGTTGATTGTGGATGTTTCAGGTAAGCAGGTATGTTGCTGTGGTGGCATTGATTTCAATACTACTTGGTTAGGTATTAGATCGAGTCCAATTGTAATAAGTCACTGTTTTTATGGTTGACAATTGACTATTTTCTTTTTGGGTCTATTACCGTAGTCTGTGTATTAGGTAGTGTTTTGTCACGGAATGCCAAAAGGGGAGATTGTTAGCACCTTTTTTATTGGCATGTGTCTGTGAAAAAATGAGTTCAATTGAGTTGTAATCTTTCATGAAGATCTTTGTGCAATTGGACTGGTTTCTGGCAACTGTGCATCAGAAATGCATTCGTGGTGCGTTCATTGCAGTTTTCGAACGATTGGCGTTAGTGTTGCGTTCGTTATTTGGTTTAAACGTGTGGCGTTAATGGCACGTTCTCTATTGGGTTCGAACGGGATCATTCCAGAGAGCAAACGTTCGAGGCACATTCTTGTTGGGTTTGAATGGGATCATTCCGGAGAGAATCCGTTCGTTGTGCGTTCGATGGGCGTTCGAACGAGTCTTTCCAGTGGGCACGCATTCGTGAAGCGTTCGATAAACCGTTCGGACGCCAGTCGCATCTGAACACGTTTTGGCCTTTTTCACCTTGGAAAACCCTAGCTTTTCACACTACCTATAAAAACAAACTTGTAGCCGTCATCCCCGGTGGGTTGAGGCATATTTCCCTTGAGCCAAAATCTCTCAAAGCTTTCAACTCTCTTTGATTCCACCATTGAAGACTTCTTATCTCCTTGTCTTCTTCATTGATGGTGTGAATGTTTATTTGATAAACCTTCAACACAATTTAACCCAAAATTCCTAATCCTTTAGAGTTCTTTAGGAGGAAGTTTGGTAGTCGGAGTTCCGGCGTCATTGGTGATACAATCTACTCAGAGACTTCAGAGCATCTGAAGAAAACCGTGGGTCACGGGCTTGAGGAGTTGCCTTGAGTTCTTGCAGTATTGAGGTACTTGAGTCGGTGAAGTTGCCACCATAGGTCTTGACCATCGCTGTATGTTTTTCTCTATATAGTGGATTCGGGTAATAACATATACCCGGAGTGGTTTTTTACTCGCAAGAGTTTTTCACTTCGTCACCAAAATTATTGTGTTGATTTTGTGTGATTGATTTAATTTGCTGCTTTAATTTATTATTATTGTTTTTATATTTGCAGCATAATTAATTGTTGGATATTGTGGTTGCCTGTTAATTTATCCTTAGTAGCAGTAATCAGGACTTGTCTTGTTTATTATTTGTAATTCCGCATAGGGTCAGAACCTTAGGCTAATCGCGAATTTTCAACGCAGATGAATGATAATTTAGGAACTTTAATAGTTTGTAAAATTTTTATAATTGTTCAATTGTGATGCATTATAAATCTAAAAAATACTCGATATTTGTACTGGGTCACGCAAAATTTCTTAGGTATCATAACTTTACGCGACCTAATATAAATATCGAGCATTTTTAAATTAAAAAATAAAGAAACTAAACGACAATTGTTAAAAGTCATTTTGTCACCATTTTGTATAACTTTTGTACGATTATCACTACTTTATATCTATTGAAAATGACTGCCTTTATAAAGCCAACAAAAATCGCTGTTGAAGATAAAAGGCTATAATTGCTTACCCTCAATTTTCAGGGGTAAAATCATATTTTCAGATAACATTTAAAAAAAAAATGACAATTTTATATTTTAACTCATTCATATTGACAGTGTTAACAGTTTGGATATAAAATGTCTCTTTATAAGAAAATCGGTGGAAGACTTATAATAAAAAAAGTCAACATATATTTTTGAACATTAAACAAAAATTGGGTGGATAAATGATAATTTCCTTAAATGTAATAACAAGGTTTCAAAAATGTCAAACAGAAAGAAATCAAAAAGTGATTAAAACTAACAAGGATCATTAAAAAAAAATCACAAAAAACACCTAAAAATTTATAGTTATTAACCTTTAAATACATGTAGTCTGTAATATTTGAACTCAACTGAAACTAACCTAAGCTTACTCAAGTTCACGGTAAATGTAAGATTTTGGGGGCGCATAAGTTCTCTCACTCTCCCGCTCAGTCAAAGCAAAAAAATTCTAACATTAACTTAGGTACTTTTAAGGTATATTTATTAACAAACCTTAGCGTAAACCATGAACTTGTGTAACAGAATTAAATATAAATATAAGAAAACAACTCGATTTAATCGGATTAAAATATCATTCTACTCTTAATTCTTTTAATTTGAAATTTCATCAAAAAAACTTAAATGAAACCAATTAAAAGCTGGAAAGACATAAATAATATTATTTAGAAATTTCTATTTTTTTAAGTTTCTTTATACAAACAAGAAGGTTCAAGTGGTCATAATGGATATTGGACATAAGCTAATTCGTTACCTTGCTCACTTTATACTGAGATAAGGTTAGTTTAAGTTTCTTTGGTGTTGTAAGTTTGTTAGTTTTTGGTTTTGACTTTTGAGTAATTTTTTTTTTTTGAATCGTTGGAATCCCGCCGTCAAACCATCTCTTCGGGGCTTAAGCAGAATAAGTAAAATCTCCGGCTGTCATTGACTTTTACAAGAAACGCACTTCCTGGATTCGAACCCACCCGACTTCAAGGTGAGATCTTTAACTCTACGCCACCGATCCACGTCTCTCGAGGACTTTTGGTTTTGAGTATGTGACAACTATTTTCCTTCGCCAAAAATGAAGGTTTCAATCAAGTTTAGGAGGTGCCGTCATATAAAATAAAAAATAAAAAGCTCAAGTTGCTCTCAAGAGGTGATCGCCTGTTGGTTTTTTGGTTTTCAAGTAGTTTTTTGTATATTTGAGGAGAAATGGATAACAATATTTGAGGAGATTAAAGGGATAACAAATTACATTTGAGTTTTATCTAATAAAAAAAAAAAGAGGGAGGAGGCTGAAGTTTTTAAAAAATAATATAATCTCTTATTATCCTTTTGGATCTATAAATCCACACTCGGCAGAGATGATATAGGAGAACTTCCAGAGCCCGCACATTGGGCTTTCTTCTGTTTCAATAAGAGTGATACTAATAACACCCCTCAGTAGGCCTTTAAAAACCCTTTTTCTGTTATACCATAAATAAATACTTTATACCCCCTAAATAAGCACACTTTTAATTTATGAATTTTTCAGTAGTTTTTATAACTATTAAAATTCTTTTGCATCTTTTTTTTTTTATCCCATGAATTTTATCACTATTTGAGGAGTTAAGAATTAAGATAATTATGCTGCCTCTAAATAAAAAATATCATAAGCACGTACGAAAAGAACTCCAGGATTAAAATCAACTACTCTGCAAAAATAAAATAAAAAATAAAGAGATTTTTTCTAAATTTGTGAAAATCAATTGGTAAGATGAGAGTACAAATTATATATACATTTCAAGATAATAAATTTGACAAACACTATGAAAAATAAAAATAAATATAATAAATAAAAGCATGCCTATGCATAAATGAGTTTGAAAAGGAGAGAAAGGAGAGAAAAATAAGTGGGATTAATTAGACTTGTTTTGTCTTTAAATGTATACTTGGAATATCGGGGAAACTCCATGTCATTTATATAGATACGTAGGTAAACCAATGATATCCCAGACTTTTACAAGGGTGCTACTCAGGGCTGAAACATGAGCCATCGAACACAATCTCAAAGCTCAAATCGTTGTGCTGAGTCTCTTCTAGACAAGATTTGCATGTTCAATTTCAAAAATTACAGTTTTTTTTTTTTGTTAACTAACCCATACTGATTTATTGAAATTAAGAAGATGGATAATAGGGACAGTTGAGCATTTTCAAGTCACACACTAACCCTTGCCCCCTTGTAAAATTTTGGCTTTTGTAATGTGAATTTAATTATTTTTAGTTGAAAGAGTCAAGGAGAAGTATAAATGGATAATAACCTTATGTAATAAAAGATGTGATTGTCTAAATAACCAGTCATTCACAAAACGTGACGTGCCTGCCTTTGCTAACATGGCATCCATGATGCTTAACCTTGATGTCACAACTTTACTGACATGTGTCCTAATGATGTGAATTATTTCATTCCACTACGTGGCATCTTGATGACGTGTCTATTACACACTAATCTTTGCCACCGTTGAGATGTATCCATCTTGATGACGTGTCTTTCTTGATTACATGGTGTATGGGCCAAATTTATGCTCGTCATTTTATTTCCTGACCAATAAGCATTAAAAACCCAAAGGTCCGACACCAATCACTAATCACCCATCACTAAAGAACCCAAAACCCTCAGAAAAAGCTCATTAGTAAGCTTATATTGGTCCAAGTGATTTCACAAGTCCAAACCCAAGAAAATATCTGACCAAAATGGCTTCCTAACTTATCAGTTGCCAACCCAAAAATACCTGAACTCATAACTCCCCCTCTCTATCTCATGGATCAACCGTTTCTAGCATCCAACAAACAATCAATTAATGTATTAAATAAACACACCTCCCAAGAGCATATAAATAGAAGAGGTAATCCACAAGCTCAAGGTAGAATTTTTTCTGGAGAAGTCTGAGCATTCCAATTTGGGCTCTCAAAGCTTTACATCCCCGAAACACCAATCCACTGCCTTCACGGCAGTCAACGGTAATCAAGGTAAACTCTAACCTTGTTCTACCAACGCTATTCAACTCATTACCACCACTGACTTGGGTGTCGGAGTGCCTACGGCATCCACCACACCAGTGGGTAGAAACCACACGCTCAGTATCTTTGTTTTGTAGGATTACTAGCGCCCCATCCTTCAAATTCTCGATTATGGACTTCCAGCGAAATCTGATACCCACAATTTGGCGCACATCGTGGGGCCTTAGTGATTTATAGCGCGTAAAGATCTCTCATTCTAAGATCCTTTCAACACAACAACTCATGGCTTCCAATAGGAAGCAGACGCCAGATCCAGTGATGGCGTAGTTAACCATCCTCCAAAAATGCTTGCGAGCATTGGAAAAGGAGAACCTGGCCATCCAAAACTCCAACATGACCCTACAGAAACAATTGGAGCAAATCTCAACAACCCCACAGCGGCATGATACTACATACAACCCCAGTCCTCGAACCATCTGTAGACACTGCATTTTTGCATAAAGCCCAATGATGAGCCTCTTATGGAGGCACTACCCGATAAGTCGCGGAAGTCGCGGAGAACGCACGCCGGAAGGGAAAAATCTAAAATTAATAGCTCGTCAAATTTAAATTCGCTAGTTAGCCGCGGGTTCGCTTAGTCGATTCCTATTTGAAACATTAATCTTGGCCCAAAACCCCCGCACCCATCCAAAGTCCATACACACCCATCCAAAACCCTAAAACCCTAACCCTAGCTCACCACTATATAAAGACCACTTAAACCAAATCCTAACCCTCCTCACTTACACGGCAACCTTAAAAAATTACATAAAAGATAAAACACAAAAACAAACCCTGGGATCTTCACGCCTCCCTCACCTTTCCCTCTTCTCACCGACACGGCCACAACCAAAACCCTAGACAGATCCCCATCTCGCGACGCCCTTCTTTCTCCCCTCTCTCCTTCTACCAACCCTCACGCTCTCTCTCCCAAGAAAAACCCTAGCTAACTCACGACAGCCATTAAAACAAACTAGCATATTCCTCTCGCCTTCTCTAAAAAGCTCTGCAGTATGAAACCCTAATGGCTCTTCCCCCCATTAACCGAACACAACTCACGGCCCACTCTCCTCTCATTATTCTTCTTCATTCAGCAACCACCATCACGCCCTTTACTAAACACAAACCAACCACTACCCTAGAGGACACTCGGCAAACAGACTAATAAACACACTCTCTCTTCTTCCTAACATTCTCACGGCAACAAACCACAAACCCTGGACCGACACAAAATCAAAGCAACAAAGAACCATCACCACCGACTAAGCAACAACAACAACCCAACCAAAAATGTGCGCAACCTTGACGTGGAACCAAGCAGCATGACACACGCGCACAAAACGAGAAAACGCAGCCTCAACATGAACGTGACAAAAGCAAGAAGTAGCGTGAGGCAAAGAGTGAACAGCTTGGACATGGAGCTAGTAAACTGCGTAAGGGAAACATGCAGCCTTGGATGAGGCAAACAGCGAGTAGCTTGGACGTGGAGCCAGTAAAGAAACAGAAGGATACACGTGAACAGCAATAAGCCACAAAATGGAGAGACCTCTCGGCCAACTCCCATGGAGAACAAACCCTAAACCTAAGCCACAAACCGACACACACTCACAAATTGAAACCCTAAGTCATCTTCCCTCTCGCTCGACTCTCTTCCCTCATTCTCCATTCTCTCTCTTCCTCACAAATAACCCTTCAGCTGGATACACACATACGGACACAAACAAAAAACTAATCGACCAAAGAACCACACCGACAAACACACACAAAACACACGGCACGAACACAAGCCACCACACCACCCCTTCTTCACACAAGCCACACGTCCCCTCTCGCACACAGCCACTAACGATAACACACGCATTCGCTTTCCCTTCGTCTTCATTCGATCAACAAGAAACAACTAAACCAACATAACTGCCCCGCTGACCGACCAAAAGAGGAACCCTAAACACACTTTTCAAACCCAAATACAAATAAACAAATACCCCATCAACAACAAGAATCCTGCCGAGCCACAAGCAGCCCACTGACCATCACTGACCGACAAACCCTAAGGCTTCAATCAATGTGAGCATCAATTAAGTATCCTCCACTGACCGAATGAAACGACAAACAAACCGACAATAACTGACGAACAAACCAGAACACCCTAGCCCTCACCGACTCCAACCAAGCAGCCATCCACCCACGTGAAAACAAACAGCAAAACCGTGAGCCAGACAGTCCCAAAATACAACCAAAACAGTTCCAAAATACAACCAAAAATAGTCCCCGAATACCCCAAAAAACAATGAACAAAACAGTGAAACAGCGAGTGAAAATAGAGAAAACAACGAGTGGAAATAGCGAACCAGCGAACCAGAAAAATAGCGGAAACGTAAACACTTTCGGCGACGTCCCCAATACACTACCGAGAAGCGACTTAAAAGGTAAGACCTGAGGGCACCCTTTGTTATATTTTATTTTGTCGTCCTGGAAATGACGTGCTTGGTTGGATGTGGAATACGTCCAATCGGGCATGCGAAGTCCTATATTGAAAACGGCCAAATTCTTTGGTCACATATTTTATTATTCGACATTTATTTCGTATTATTTGTCTTTTTACTATTTCGCATTTAATTTGCATGTATGGTTGTTTTATTATTCCGCATTTATTTTGTGTTGTTTATTTTCCTTGTTATTTCACATATTTGTCTCTTCGGTTATTATTGTTAGATGCATTATCATAGTTCATGTATGTTAACATTAGGTTAATGATTGTGTTATGTTAATGATTGCGTGTTATCCCTTGCGGTATATCGGATGGAAACCCAGACATAAATTCCGTAGCCGAATCTGAATGGACGGTAGTGCGGTCTGTACTTGGGATACAACTCCATGTACCGCTTGGGAAACATTCATGCATGTGTGTATGTCATTATAAATACCATTTTTATAATCTCGTTCGAACGTGTTCCCGAACTCCAGTGGAACGCATGCATTATGCCTCACTCCGTTCGAACGCGTTTACGAACGCTACACGAACGCATGCATTCGACCTTATCCCGTTCGAACGCGTTTTCGAACGCTACATGAACGCGTTTTCGAACGCTACATGAACGCGTGTATTTTACCTTACCCCGTTCGAACGTGTTTCTGAACGCGTGCATTCTGTTTTATCATGCATCACATCTCATCCCCTTCGAACGCGTTTCTGAACGCTACTCGAACGCATGCATTCTGCCTCATGTGCTTAATTATCTGTCGCTATTGTTAACGTTTCTATTGTCATTGTCGCACTTCTCTGGTTAACATGTTTTTAGAATTATGCATTCGTTTTCACTTATTTACGTTTATGGGTGTGCAATCTTGTGTGTTGATTGCATTATCTTGCATGTGTTGCATAAGACCTGGTTATACTATTGCATAAATATTTTTATTACAATTGGCATAAGTAATGGACTATTCCGAACCCAACAGTTTGAGGTCTTCCCTTGCGAGGGGTGAGTGGGGCCTTAAATCATTTCCCAGTTCACACTAGGTGGCGACTCCATTTTATTTCTCCGGTTTAGTCCCTCGCGGGCTACTCCGTACTCCCGAGCGGGCCGCGAGCCCGGACAGCGTCACCGATTTCTGTGTTCTACAGTCTGGCGACTCCACTGGGGATAGAGAATCGGCCCCAAAATAATGTCTTGTAATGTTTGTGATTTTTGCTTTAGTTGACCTTGTCTCATATATTTTACATACCCTTTTTTTACCTTGATGGCATCGTGTATCGTGAAGTCGCTTTCGCTCAAAGCGGCGGATCGTTATATGATATCATCACTCGTTGGCACGTACCTTAGGGTATAAAAAATGTGCGCTCATTTGGTCACTCGAACCCTTGAGTGGGGAGACTTAGTTGTGGGCAACCCTTCGCCGATAGGAGCCTTTATCCATACTCTTTGGAACCCACATGTGAACCATAGTTATATATCCTATAAAAGCCACCCTTTATGCTTGTGTTTGGGATCATCATCATTTGGATTCATTTGGACTTATTGTCATGAGATGTGAACTTGTTGGGCCAATTAAACTGGGATGAGTTTGTGTCTTATGATGATTGGGCCAAAAGCTTCTAAAATGTCGATGAGCCACTTTGTGTTTAGGCCCCATATCATTTGAAGTTGTTTAGCCACGTCATTGAAAAGTGTAAACCTGTTGGGCCTTTTTTTTTACAACTGGGACAAGTTTGCACCTCGCAATGATGTGATTGAATGCTTTAAAATGATAATGGACAAACTTGTATGAAAACCTTGATAGGCTTAGAAAGTCCGAACATGATCCAAGTATGCCAGAAACATGAGTCCGATATCCGCACTGGCTTTCATCCAGAAAGGATACGCCTTGTTATGACATATTTGTATACTTTTGGATGCTTCCAAGTCCATCCCCATGACCGTGATCACCGAAGACCCAATTCATCGTTTCTAGATAATAGCACGATCTCCATAATAGGCTTGGTCCATGTTGTAAATGGGCGGTCTTTGTCTTTTACCGATGGAAAGGGACTGAGGTAGCCAAGGTTCACCTTTGTAGCATAGGAGAGAACGATTTTGTGTACCCACATTGGTGCATAAAATAAGTCATACCTAGGACAGAAATGGACTTACCACGAGTGTGGGAGATATAAGGTCGGAATGATATATGTTGTTTTGATAACCACTTGCATCTATGCATCTCATGCATACACGCATCATGTTAACCCTTGTGTCTTAAAAGCCATCATAGATATCCGTTGGGTTAGAAAAAAGAAGACTTGTCAAGAAGAGTTTAGCAAACATGGATATTGGGGAAAAGGAAATTGAGGAACAAAAAAATTTACGGCAATGATAGAAAGACCATTGTGAAAAAAAAAGGAAAAGAACAAAAGAGAGAAAAAAAATGAAAAAGAAAAAAAAAGAGGAAAAAAAAGAAAAAAAAGAGAAAAAAAATTATTTGTTTTTAGTCCTTAATAGTTAGACATAAGTCCGATGATGAAATGGTTGCTTTAGGATGAAATCTTAGAAACGATAAACTCTTGATGTGCTTTTATCTGATGCTTTGAGTAGTTGATCTATGTTAGACTCGTAAGCACTTAATTATAGGTTTTTAGCTGTGAAAACCTGAGTAGTTGACAATATGACTAGTTGAAAAAATTATAGGTTGGTGAATGACCGTTTGCTTAGATGTCTATCTTGACTTGCTTGTGTTATGATGTGTGGTATGGTTGAAAATAAAAAAAAGTTTCTAAAGAGAAAAATTAAACCACCTATAACCGATAAGGGTGAAGCTACCTATGGGCAAGTATTAGGACCACCATGAGGAGAAATACTACCTTAAAGGGTAGGTGTGTTGAAAAAAAAAAGAAAAAAAAAAGAAAGGAAGAAAAAAAAGAAAAAAGAAAAGAAAGAGAGACAAAAGAAAAAGAAAACCATACAATGTTGAGCACGGAAAAGCAATTGCATAGCATAATTGAGATATCTAGGTTGGTTTGACCCATCGACCATAATTTTTGAAACAAAATCATTGAGTTGGCTTACCGAGGAATCGAGCTGTAAAAGAACCTTTGCACACACACACTTTGAGTCTGGCTTAGATCAATTATTCAAAAACTTATATTTGAGTTGAATCGAGTGCTTATAAGGTTATCCGGTCTCATTACTGAGCATTCTTTGAGGATAATAATATGTATAACTATTGGGACTATTTAATAGCTTGTAATATAGTATGATGATATGGAATACCACATCACGTGGTCCACCTTGACCCAGTGCAAATAGCGGAGAGTAGAAAGCTAAATCAAGTCTGGGGGCGACCAGATTATCACCTCGTGAATCAGGGACATAACATGATCTTGAGCCATGAGACCAAAGAAAACTAAGGAATCACCATAGTAGAATTGATAGAATGAAACTATAAGCAGGCCCGGGGGGGCGACCGAAGACATTTGTAGGCAAAGGGCACCAAAGGGCACAAGGAAGGTGTGGGACACAGAAATTGGGCGACGCATGCTGTCCCGGGCTCGCGGCCCGGTCAGGAGTACGGAGTAGCCATGGGGGACTAAACCGGAGAATAATGGAGTCGCCACCCGGTGTGAACCGGAAAAATGAGATTTAAGGCCGCACTCACCCTCGCAAGGGAAGACCTCAAACCGTTGGGTTCGAATGGTCCCTTACTTATGCCACTTGTAATGAAAGGATTTATGTAATAATTTAATCAGGCTTAAGTAGCACTTATTTCCAAGAGTATCATGCTTCTAAATTCACATGTACAAAATAAACTTACACCTAGGTTTACATATATTTCACATCTAAGATTGCATGCTTGAAAGTACATCAAAGGAGCGACAACATTACAACTTCACTGGCATATTATATTCAAAGAAAACACAAGCACACATGTGAGCCTTCTCAAGTGGTACGTGGAATTGTATCCAAGTACAGACCGTACTACCGTCCATTCGGAATCGGCTACAGAATTTATGTCTGGGTTTCCATCCGATATACCACAAGAAATAATACTCAAATGTTATCATGACATAGGTATATGAATCGTAATACATTAAACACATTGTATTCATACATGTGGGGATAGCTACTAGGAAAACTATGTATGAAATCTGATGAAAAGGACTCAGTTCAGTGGGGTGCGCGTTCGCGTAGCGTTTGAAAACGCGTTCGAACGATAAACAGAAGGTTCGCTTTCGTATAGCGTTCGAGAACGCGTTCGAACGGAACCAGACCCGATGCATGATAAGACTAAGAAAGTGCGTGTGTGTTCACGTAGCGTTCGAGAACCGGTTCGAACGGTAAACAGAAGGTTCGCGTTCGTATAGCGTTCGAGAACGCGTTCGAACGGAACCAGACCTGATGCATGATGAGACTAAGAAGTGCGTGTGCGTTCGCGTAGCGTTTGAGAACGCGTTCGAACGGTAAACAGAAGGTTCGCGTTCGTGTAGCGTTCGAGGACGCGTTCAAACGGAACCAGACCTGATGCATGCAAACACAAAGAATAAAGACAACAATGTCAAGCTCAGTATGTCCGATTAAACATATCTTGCATTCAACCGAACACACATCAACCGGCGCGGCAAAGCATCGTGGTAAAGGGCTTTAAGCCCTCCCCATAGGGGATCTTTCATTCCACTTACTAAGCCCATGAGCTCGATTGAATCATGCATACAAAGAATTAAAAGCAATATCAAACTTAGTATGCCCGATTGAACGTATCTTGCATTCAACCGAACACACATCAACCGGCGCGGCAAAGCATCGTGGTAAAGGGCTTTAACCCCTCCCCATAGGGGATCTTTCATTCCACTTACTAAGCCCATGCGCTCGATTGAATCATGCATAAATAAGCAACATGCAGAATTCAAGTGACGAAAAATAAATAAACCAAAGCAACACAAAACAAAAGAGGGTGCCATTTACTCAAGCGGTACGTGGAGTTGTATCCCGAGTACAGATCATACTACCGTCCATTCGGAATCGGCTATGAAATTTATGTCCGGGTTTCCATCCGATATACCGCGAGAGTTGACACATCTCTCATTTTATTCCACAGCCACAACATACAACATCTCATAATTCATGCATATTTATCTACTCAAGGCCACAACATGCATTTCAACATGACATCATGCAAGCAATACTCAATAAATAATACAAGTAAAATAAAAAAAAAAAAAAAAAAAACGAGTGTGAAAGATACCCTCAGGTCTAACCTTTTTCAACTTTCAGGCTTGCGTTTCACGGACGTCGGAAGGGTACAGCTCCTCAACTTCTCCGGTTCACTGGTTTAGCGTCCTAGCTCACTGCTTTGCTGTTTTGCTTGTTGTTCGAACTCCGTTCTGCTACTGTTCGGCCTCTGTTTTGCTGCTCACTGTTCAGGTCACCTGTTTTGACGTTTCTTTCAACGGACTGTTCTGAGTTTTTGTGTGGGTTTTTAGTGCAGTCTTGTGTGATTATTTTAAGGATTATGAATGCAGTTTTTATGTTACTGTTTTGAGGATTTTAAGGGCTGTTTGAGGGCTAATAGGAGTGCAGTTTTTTTATGTTACTACTTTAAGGTTTTTAGGGAATGTTTTAAGGTATTTTGCTGCTGTTTTTAGGGGTTAATATGCTGTTTGGGCGTGTAAAATAGTGCAGTTTTGTGTTCACTGCAGTTCGGTTTTGGTTGTAATTTCGGAGATGGAGGGCTGCTGTATAGGGCTGGTTTCGGTGGCTTTAGGAAGATATAAAGGCTTGTTTTTTCGGTTATGGAGGGGTTAAGGAGGGTGATGTGTTCGGCTATGGAGTGGAGGAGATGAAAAGAATATTTTTTGTTACTTATCCTTGTGATGGCGTGTGCTAGCCGAGGTGAATGCCTTGGAGAGGGGGTGGTTTATATAGAGAAAGGCTAGGGCTTCACCTTGTCTCACAAGGAAGGGATTTTGGCATTAAAAGAGGATTTGATTTGGTATTCAACAAGGAAAGGATTAGATTGAGGGGGGACAAATCTTGGCTAGATTAGGAATACAAATATTTAATTTGTTATGATTGATTTTAATTAGGCATGACATCTTTTTAATTTAGTATGTGATTTTGTTTAGTTTGGTATATAATATATTTGATTTATCTTTATTAGGTATGATTATATTTTATGTTTTATTTAATGGTAAATGGTTTAATTATTTTATTTATATTATATTTAATTTAATTTCCCATGTGTTTTAAATGTGTTTTATTAATTGGGATGTGTTTTATGGGCTTTGGGGGGCTAATTGGGCTGGGGTGCGAGGCTAGCAGCAAAACCAGAAATACCGACTCCGTTCGAACGCCCATTCGAACGCTACACGAACGTCCGCAATCTGCCTGACGTTCGAACGAAGTAACGAACGCAGCACTAACGAAGACAGTGAACTTGTGAAATGAACTGATGACGTACTTATTCTGAATTTCCCATTCCGACCTCCGTTTCCCGCAATATCCTTAGCTAAAAAGGTAGTGCCTCCAACTGAGACTCATCATCGGGTTTCACATGCGAAAATGCAATGCCTACAGTCGCCCCCACTTTGATGGGACTTGTGCAGTGTGTGGCTTTGAACAATCCTATCAAAGTTATGCAATGCATTTTCACTTACCTGGCTCGGCTGCTGCCTCGAGCTGAGTTGGTGCTGCAGTGGACCTCGATCCTGGGACGCATCCCAATAACTGCAACCGACAACGGGGGCACCTCGACCCTGGGAACCTCGACCCAATACCGCTGACAATAGGGACCTCGCCCTCGAACTGATGATGTAGTGGGCACCTCGACCCTGGGCACCTCGACCCGGAACTACAACTGACAACGGGGTCACCTCGACCCTGGGCACCTCGACCCAACACCACTGACCATAGGGACCTCGCCCTCGAACTGATGATGTAGTGGGCACCTCGACCCTAGGCACCTCGACCCGGAACTACAACTGACAACGGGGCACCTCGACCCCACCACCGCTGACCATAGGGACCTCGCCCTCGAACTGATGATGTAGTGGGTACCTCGACCTGGGCACCTCGACCCGAACTACAACTGACAACGGGGCCTCGCCCTCAAGCTGATATGGGCCTCGCCCCGAGCCGACATGATATGGGCCTCGCCCCCAAGCTGATATGGGCCTCGCCCCTTGGGACTCATCCCAAAAACTGAAATTGCGCTGACGCTGCTTGGCTCATTTCTGCCGCTTTCTCCTTTCTTCGAACCTGCGAACACAAAACAAAAACAAACACGAAGAGAATGCAATGTTACGTGTATGCATGAATGATTTTCTTATTTCGTTGGGTTAGGTCTTCTGCTAATTCCCGTGGTGACTGCTCGGTCTTCTCTCCCTCAGGCAAAGTATTGCTTCAATCTGTCTACGTTGATCGGCTCGGTGAACTCGTTCCCCTCCAAGTCTGATAGCTTCACTGCTCCATTTCCCATTACCTTCTGCACTATGTAAGGTCCTTCCCAGTTTGGTCTGAATTTTCCTCTCGGATCTGTCGTCGACGGCCTCGACTGCTTAAGTACCAAATCACCCTTTTTGATCTTGGTGGGACGTACTTTCTTGTTGAATGCTCGGGCTAGTCTCTTCTGATACAACTGCATGTGATACAAAGACTTAGTTCTCTTCTCATCCAATAGTGCTAACTGATCAAACCTCTGTGCGACCCACTCCTGTTCCGGTAATTCTGCCTCTGCTAATACCCTCATAGACTGTATTTCCACTTCTACTGGTAAACTGCTTCCATTCCATAGACCAAAGAGTAAGGTGTGGCCCTGTTGCTGTCCTTACTGATGTTCTGTACCCCCACAGAGCATATGGTAGTTTCTCGGCCCAATCTCTGCAGTTCTCTGTCATCTTGGCTAAAATTGTCTTTATGTCTTGTTGGCTGCCTCAACTGCCCCATTTGCCTGCGGCCTGTACGGTGATGACTTGTGGTGGCCTATCCCGTACCTCTGTAACATTGCCTTCGTCTCTCCTTGAAACTGAACCCCGTTGTCTGTCACTACATGATGCGGCATACCATACCGACAAATGAGGTTCCGAGCTATAAACTTTGCCATCTGTTTTGCTGTAACATTGCGGAATGATTCGGCTTCCACCCACTTCGAGAAGTAATCCACTGCCACTACTATGAAGCGATGCCCATTTGATGCATTCGGTCGAATTTCCCCAATCATATCAATCCCCCATGCTGAGAAAGGCCACGGCTCCGACAACCCGTGCAACTCTGTGTGCGGTAAGTGATTCAAATTACCATGTGCTTGACAGTCATGACAGTGCTTCACCATCTTCGCGCAATCTGTTTCCATGGTTGACCAATAAAAACCTTGTCTCACTATCTTGCGGGACAGATTCAACCCGTTCATGTGCGGACCACATACCCCGGCGTGTATTTCTTCCATTACATGTTGAGCTTCTTCTTTTTCTCAAACACTTCAACTGAATACCGTTTTGCTTGCTCTTGTACAGTTCCCCTTTCAAAATCACATACTGGGAAGCTAACTTCTGAATGGCTATTCTGTTTTTCTGCCTGCCCCTTCCGGGAGTTTGCCATGTTCCAGATATCTCTGAATGTCATAATACCAAGGTTTACCGTCGTCGACCTCAACTTCCAGAATTCTTTCTATCTCATAAACAGGTCTGCTCGCTGTTGTCAGTATCAACGGTCTCATCACTAACTTTTCTGGATTTTCCCAAGTTGCTGCAAGTGTAGCCAATGCGTCTGCCATCTGATTCTCTTCTCTCGGTAAGTGCTGAAACTTACACTCGGGGATAACCTGTGCCAACTTTCTGAGGTGAAAAAGGTAAGGTTTCAACCGTTCTTCTTTCAATTCCCATTCTCCTCGCATCTGCTGGACCACCAACATAGAGTCTCCGTAGACTTCCACACTCCCGGCCTTCAAGGCTATCAATGCTGTCAAACCAAAAGCACATGCTTCATACTCGGCCATGTTATTAGTCGCTCTGAATGTCAACCTCTTGGCCAAAGGTAAAGTCTCTCCCTCGGGGGTTACTATCACGATCCCAATTCCGGCTCCCTTGTAATTCACCGCTCCGTCAAAATACATCTTCCATCTCTGAACTGTTATTGCTTGGATCTCTTCATCTGGAAATTCAAACTTATATTGATCCCCCTCAACAGGTTGCAATGCCAGAAACTCTGCTACTGCTCGCCCTTTGATCACTTTGGAGGTGAGATACTCAATGTCAAACTCTGTCAGCAATACCAACCATCTGCCCAATTTTCCCACTAGCGAAGGCACCGAATGAAGATATTTTAGAGGATTTTCCTTGGCCACTATCTGGATCTTGTATGACTGGAAATAATGCCGCAATTTTCTGGAAGCCCATACCACTGCAAGACAGATCTTCTCAACTTCTTGATACCGAGCCTCATACGGGAGCATCTTCTTACTCAGATAATAGACTGCATGTTCTACCCCTGTCATCATCTGCCTGTACCATCATTGCCCCCAGTGCTTCTGATTCTATAGCCAAATACAATATCAAAGGTCTGCCCGGTCTCGGAGGTTTCAATACAGGAGGCTTTACCAAGTACTCTCTGATCTTGTCGAAGGCTGTCTGACACTGTTCATTCCATCTCACTGGCTGATCTTTTCTCAACAGTTTGAAGATAGGCTCACATACTGATGTCAACTTGGCAATGAACCGACTGATGTACTGAATCTTCCCAAGAATGCTCTGACTTCTTTTTCTGTCTTCGGTGCAGGCATTTCTGTGATTGCCTTGATCTTCTCGGAGTCTACCTCTATTCCGCCCATTCCCACTGTATGACCAAGCAATTTCCCTGATGTCACCCCAAACACACATTTCTTGGGATTAGCCGCAGGTTGTATCTGTCAACTCTCTGAAGGAACCTTTCCAGTGCTTCAATATGCCCAACTCTTGTCTCTGATTTCACCATCATGTCATCTACATACACCTCAATCTCTTTGTGCATCAAGTCGTGGAAAAGTGTAGTGGCCATCCGCTGATAAGTAGCCCCGCATTCTTAAGCCCAAACGGCATAACCTTGTAACAATAAGTACCCCACTCAGTAACAAATGCAGTCTTATGTTTGTCTTCCTCAGCCATGAGAACCTGATTGTAACCTGAAAATCCATCTGCAAATGAATACATAGCAGATAAAGCCGCACTATCAACCAGAACATCTATATGCGGCAGAGGAAAATCATCTTTCGGACAAGCCTTGTTGAGATCTCTGTAGTCTACACACATTCTGACCTTCCCATCTTTCTTTGGCACCGGTACTATATTAGCCAACCACTCGGGATATTTTACTACTTCCAAGAACCCCACATCTATCTGTTTCTTAACTTCCTCTCTGACTTTCTCAGCCCATTCTGGTCTCATCCGTCGGAGTTTCTGTTTTACTGGCCTCATATTCGGATAAGTTGGTATCGTGTGCTGGGCAATGTTTCTGTCTACCCCAGGCATGTCCTCATAGGACCAAGCAAACACTTTGGCATATCTGACCAACACTTCTTCTAGTTTCTCCCTCTCTTCGGAGGTTACTTCACTTGCAATCAGAATTTCCTTGGGGTTCTCAAGTGTACCCAAGTTAAATGCAATAGTTCTGGCTGAACTGATGTCAAATATGCTTGATTCGTGCAGTGTAAATGGAAATGACTCAGGCAAGTAAGCAAAAGAGATGTCTTTATTATTGGATAATGCGGAAGTACATTCAAACAAATCAGGAAGGTAAATGTCTTCATCATCTATAGACACTTCTTCCTCTGCAATCAGGTCTTCCTCAGGCTTTTCGTCCTCTCCCAGAGTCAGGCTCTCCAACTTCATCAGTTCTTCCTCCCAATTCTCTTCTTCTTTCTCACAATTTCTTCAACTATCAGCTTCTTACCCAACATATCCTGGAAGATCTCAAACCCAGGTACCACAATTCCATTAACTTCCACAGGTTCAGGCTCCCCTTGATATCCTGAAGCTTTCACAAAACATTCCATCAGTTTCAGGCCCTTTTTCTTGACCTTGGCTTTTCTTCATCAGACTTAACCCCAAACCCTTCCGAGTAGTCTGTCCTCTGAAATCTGGTAATTTTGAACCTTTACCCGGCTCAAACTTCATTTTCTCCATAATCCTAGCCACCCTAGGATCCACCCACTCCTCAAAAGTAGCTGACACCTGAAACCTCGTGAAAGGTTGTATCTCCAAGGCAGCCACGGCATTATCTAACTCAGCCCGGATGGTAACAACTTCTCCCTCATACGGGAACTTGATCATCTGATGCAAAGTGGAAGGCACGCCCCCAAGTTTGTGAAACCAAGGCCTTCCCAACAATAAGGCGAAAGTAGCCGGGATGTCCAGTACTGTCAAACTCAACTTCAATCGGTCCTACCTTGACCATAGCCACAAAGGTACCCTCAACTCCCTTTTACTGTCATCATAAGCCTTAATAGTCATACTGGAGGGGTCCAAGTCTGTTTCTTTCATACCCAATCTCGCCAGAATTTTCAGCGGGCACACATTGATGGACGAACCGTCATCCACCATCACACATGAAGTTCTCTTGCCCCTCACCTCGGCCCTGATAAATAGAGGCCTGTTATGATTTCCCCTCTGCTGGGAGTTCATCCTCAGAAAAAGATATCTGCAAAGCTTCCTTCTGAACCGACCCAACAAACATTGCAGGGTTGGCGTCTTCCGGTACCACAATCTTGCTCAAGGCCTCAACCATAGCCTGCCTATGCTCCCGAGATGCACATAACAGTTCCCAGATACTCACTTGTGCTCTAGTCTTCCTCAATTGCCTCAGCACTATATCCCCCTCAGTATTTTCTGCAGTCTCAACCACTTCTCTACCATCTGTCAAAACTTCCTTACCCTTATCTGCCATATCATTGTAAAACGACCACTGCGCGTCATTCCCCTTACTTCTTCCTCGTCACTGCTAGAGAAATCAAGCCAAAAGTTTTTCCCCTGCTCAGTTTCATCTTCACTAGTACTATCCCAGATTCCCAGGCAAAAGGCTAGAGGGTGAAAGGATTTTAGGACAAGGTCTTCTGGGAGGCCAGAATTGATCATATAGGCTGGTGGTGGTACGACACGGTAATTGGGTAAGGGGTTTCTGTGTGTGTCAGGCTGTTCTGTTTCTGGGTCAGGTATTTTCTTGGAGTCTATCAGGTCTTGGATTTCATGGCGGGAGTCGGGCGCAATTGTCAGTGTCATGGCCCTTTTGTTGGTGAAAGTGACAGTAAAGGCTTAGGTTATAATGTGATGGTAGGGGAGGGGATTGGGTAATGGTTTGGCTTCCAAGGGTTTTAAGAGCCCTTGCCTCTTCAGTTTCTCTCGCCTTGGACAGGGGCCTTCCCAAGTTGGAAACTGCCGGTTCCGGATAGCGGCAATCTCAGCAGAAAAGGCTTTGTTCCCGATGTTCCCCCAATGGGCCTCCTGTTCAGACCAAGAATTTTCTATTCTCGGCCTCTTCTTCTTCAATATCCATGACAGTTTCCCTCAACTGCCGAAAGTCTGCAATCATGGAGGTCATCCTCCTCAACTTGCTGTAAATGGAGGGCCTGGTGCCTTTGATAATCATTTTAATCTGATCCTTCTCCGAGGGCCTAGTCTGCATCTTCAATAACTGACCCCTCCACCGGTCCACATACTCCTTAAAACTCTCCTCCGCTTTCTGCTTAACATTCTCCAGATCACGGAGTGACAGATCGATCTCTAGGTCAGTGACATACTGCTTCAGGAAAGCATCAGCCAACTCCCTCCAATCTTCCTTCACTTTCTTCTCCAAACTGTGGTACCACACCACGGGAGCTCCTTCAAGCGACATTCCAAAATTTTCTGCACTTGGCGCTAAGATAAGCCAACTGAACTCATGACTGATACAAACTGTCGGAGATGCACCCTTGGATCCCCATTCCCGTTAAACTTAGCCATATCAGGCATCTTGAACTGTGCCGGCAACTGTTCCTCGAAAGTCAGTGTGTCATATATCTAGCAAATCTTCATTCTTACCCCTCATCTTGCGGGTAACCGACTCAACCTGATCCGGAGCTTCTGTAACTCTGCCTGAGACCCAGATACTCTACCTGCTGCATACTCTGCCATATCATCATCAAAAGCGGGGGATATCATCCCCCAATCTGTTCGGAGGTTCCTCTTTCTTACATCCCCAGAACTACCCCTAGCACGAGACCCGGCTATGCCAGCCACAGCAGTAGTCAAAGCCTGCAACTATTTAGTGATCTTGGCGAGACCGTTCTCTAACTGATCCATACGGGACACCGCATTATCGGATTCACTCATACTTGTTCTTTTAGTGAGTCTTGTCCATTCTCTAACCCAAACGGTATCTATGATGTCTTTTTGAGACATAGATGGTGTTAACATGATATATGTATGTATGAGATGCATGAGATGCATGTAACATACTAAATCAATTAAAACTCTCAAACAAATCGGCCCGTTATCATTTTAGAATCTTTCGGGCTAATTGTCATAGGAGTGAACCCATCTGACCGGCGTAAACACACACGTATAACGCAAGCGCACGTATCGTTCAAGTAGTATAAAAATATCGATCCCACGAGGACTTAATTCCTACTGTTGTTATTAATTATTGAATCTATTTATTTACAAATATCTAATTAAATAGAGAAGAGAATGATTGTTTGATTGATTGAATGTGGTTTTACACAATAAATAAATAAATAAAAAGACAAAAGAAAATACTAAGGAAAATAACAAAAGACACAAAGATCTAGGGTTGTAAATCCTTCTAATATCATTTAAAAGATGAAGTGGTTATTTTATGTTTGTGTAATAAATTATTTTACTAACCTGGAACACTAAATTATGCAAAAGCCTCTGTCGATGATCAGATGCAAATACCCAGTTTAACCCAATTGAACCATATGTCTATGTCAACCAAATTATCTGGATTCATTAAGTTTAAGTTCCAATTATGGCTACCCCCGCCCGACAGGTATATTCCTATCCTGTAAGGAAATCTATTAAAGGGTTATCTATCCTCAAGGAAGATCGTGGGCTATTAAGTCTAAGGCTGAAACCTAAAATCTCTATGTCTAGTTCATTTTAGATTTACCACATCAATCTTATTGGTGATCAGACAACAAGAAGCATTAAGCTTAAGACTTAATAAGTAAACCTTTAAATTACCCAAACTATAAAATAACCCCTTATAAACCGGTGATATTAGAATTCATCACAACCCCAGATAACTAACACATAACTAGGGCTAGTAAAGACATAAAAGTAAAAGACATAAAGTAAAAATACTGAAAAGTAAAAGACATAAAGTAAAACTGAAAAGTAAAATAAAATAAAATAAAAATGCTAAGGTAAAAGGAATTACTTTTACTACTACTAATTTAGATATCTCCCATAAAATAATATATAAACTTGTGATAAATTAACCAACCGACCAGTCTGGCGGTATCCTGATTAAGTCAAATTAAGTCCAACCAGCCATTAAGGCGGAACCAAAAATAAATTTACCAACCGACCAGTCTGGCGGTATCCGTGATTAGTCAGGTTTAAACCAGATTAAAATTAAATTACCAACCGACCAATATAGCGGTATCCCTTATTAAGTCAATATTTTAAATAGTTAATATATTATTTTTAAGGGAGATTAATCTAAATAGCAATAGTAGAAGAATTACCTTTCACCCTAACTGGAGAAGTTACCTCCTCATGGTAAATAGTAAAAACTGTAAAAAGTAAAAAGTAAAAAGTAAAAATTAAATTACTATTATTACAAAAAGTAATTAAAATTATTTACAAAACTAAAAATAAAAAAAACTAAAAACTAAAGAATCTAGAGAGAGAAGCTCTCTCTTTAGAAGGAATTGAAGAGAGAGGAAGGTGCACTGAATTCTGAAAATTCGTGCTGAATTTATAGAAAAATTTGGTTCCAGCGTCGCGACGCCAGGTCCTCAGCGTCGCGACGCCGGATTTGTCGACGTGGCACGCTCTGGTTCGCTGTTTGAAGATTCTGGATAAGATGATAATGTGACACGTGGCAGAGTGGTTGGGCTTCAATTATTGTGACACGTGGCGGCTTCTGATTGGTCGCTGAGATTCTTATCCGCCACGTGTCAGATAAGGATAGGATACTCAATTATTGATGCTGACGTGGCGCTGACGTGGCGGTGACGTGGCGACGACGTGGCGACACGTGGGAAAGAGACTGTCGGCACCTTGGAATTGCGACACGTGGCGACACGTGTCACGTTGTGATTGGCTGATGCTGACGTGGCAAGTTGACTTGGTTGACATTGTGACGTGGCGGATGATGTGGCGTGACACATGGCGATGTTGACTTTTTGACCGATGACATGGCTGATGACGAGGCGACACGTGTCAACTCTGAGTGTCGGCAGCATATGATGATGACACGTGGCACGGCGCACGTTAGCAGATCGGCTGTGATGGTGACACGTGTCACGGCGCATTTTAGCAAAGTCAAACTTTTCTCAGATTCTGATTTGTGGACCCGGCGCACGTTAGCACTGTTCGGCGTATTTTAGACGTCGCGACGCGGAAGTCTTGGCGTCGCGACGCGCAGAAGACCAAAATATCCCTGTTGACGCATTTTTGTCCGTTTTTGCCCCAAATTGCCTCCAATGCTTTCCAAACTTTATTTTATCTACAAAATAACACAAAACATATCAAAACGTTCACAAAACTCAAGAAACTATACAAAATATTAGGTTAAATGAGTGGGAAATAGTGATATAAATACCACTCATCACCATCCTAGTTTAAATGGCGCAATGAGTTCACATCTCATGACAAAGAGCCCGACTAAATCCAAATGGTAACGTTCCGAACACAATCACAAAGTGGCCCATCAATCACTTAGAAGCCTTTGGCCCAATCGTCATAAAATACATTCTTGTCCCAGTTTAAATGGCCCAACAAGCCCATATCCCATGACAAATGGTCCAAATGGATCCAAACGACGATGTTCCCAAACACAAGCATAAGAGATAATGCAAACATAAAGTAATAATTTCTACGGAATGGCCCATCAACATTTTAGAAGCTTTGGGCCCAATGGTCATAAGGTACGAACTCGCCCAATTTAAATGGCCCAACAAGTCCGCATTTTTGACAATGGTCCAACTGCATCCAAATGAGGATGGTCCACTAGCACATACTCAAGGAAATAATTGTTACTTTAACCATACAAACCCGGTCTATGGGTGGGTTCACAAGAGTATAGGCAAAGGCTTTCATCGGCGAAGGATGGCCCACAACTAGGTCTCCCCAATCAAGGGTCCGAGCGACCAAGTGAGCGCACCCTTTTTTATACACTAAGGTACGTGCCAATGAGCTATGGTGTGTGACGGACTGTCAAATGGATTTCCCGTTGTAGATTCCCCAGAGGGAAGGTGGAGCGAGGCTCACTTAAATACCCAAGCCACTTAGGCTCTTATCGTTTGTTGTCAGGAATAAACAACGAGTCCTCCAAATTAGTCCATCACAATAGGCTACAAGTAGATGGCTATATAGGTGTCTTCACAGCTTTTCCTTCTAGAAAGGTAGTGAATGAAGGAAGACACCCAACCATTACCTAGCCTTAAAATGTCTTTGATTAAACCCCTATTTTATCCACTATAGACACGGTCAATTAAAACATAAATCCAAACATTACAAGACAATATTCAGGGCCGATTCTCTATCCCCAGTGGAGTCGCCAGACTGTGGGACACAGAAATTGGGCGACGCATGCTGTCCCGGGCTCGTGGCCCGGTCAGGAGTACGGAGTAGCCATGAGGGACTAAACCGGAGAATAATGGAGTCGCCACCCGGTGTGAACCGGGAAAATGAGATTTAAGGCCGCACTCACCCCTCGCAAGGGAAGACCTCAAACCGTTGGGTTCGGAATGGTCCCTTACTTATGCCACTTGTAATGAAAGGATTTATGTAATAATTTAATCAGGCTTAAGTAGCACTTATTTCCAAGAGTATCATGCTTCTAAATTCACATGTACAAAATAAAACTTACACCTAGGTTTACATATATTTCACATCTAAGATTGCATGCTTGAAAGTACATCAAAGGAGCGACAAACATACAACTTCACTGGCATATTATATTCAAGAAAACACAAACACACATACTAACCACACAAGCACACATGTGAGCACCTTCTCAAGTGGTACGTGGAATTGTATCCCAAGTACAGACCGTACTACCGTCCATTCGGAATCGGCTTCAGAATTTATGTCTGGGTTTCCATCCGATATACCACAAGAAATAATACTCAAATATTATCATGACATAGGTATATGAATCGTAATACATTAAACACATTGTATTCATACATGTGGGGATAGCTTCTAGGAAAACTATGTATGAAATCTGATGAAAATGACTCAGTTCAGTGGGTGCGCGTTCGCGTAGCGTTTGAAAACGCGTTCGAACGATAAACAGAAGGTTCACTTTCGTATAGCATTCGAGAACGCGTTCGAACGCAACCAGACCCGATGCATGATAAGACTAAGAAAGTGCGTGTGCATTCACGTAGCGTTCGAGAACGCGTTCGAACGGTAAACAGAAGGTTCGCGTTCGTATAGCGTTCGAGAACGCGTTCGAACGGAACCAGACCTGATGCATGATGAGACTAAGAAAGTGCGTGTGCGTTCGCGTAGCATTTGAGAACGCGTTCGAACAGTAAACAGAAGGTTCGCGTTCGTGTAGCGTTCGAGGACGCGTTCAAACGGAACCAGACCTGATGCATGCAACACAAAGAATAAAGACAACAATGTCAAGCTCAGTATGTCCGATTAAACATATCTTGCATTCAACTGAACACACATCAACCGGCGCGGCAAAGCATCGTGGTAAGGGGCTTTAACCCCTCCCCATAGGGGATCTTTCATTCCACTTACTAAGCCGATGCGCTCGATTGAATCATGCATACAAAGAATTAAAAGCAATAATATCAAACTTGGTATGCCCGATTGAACGTATCTTGCATTCAACCGAACACACATCAACCGGCGCGGCAAAACATCGTGGTAAAGGGCTTTAACCCCTCCCCATAGGGGATCTTTCATTCTACTTACTAAGCCCATGCGCTCGATTGAATCATGCATAAATAAGCAACATGCAGAATTCAAGTGACGAAAAATAAATAAACCAAAGCAACACAAAACAAAAGAGGGTGCCATTTACTCAAGCGGTACGTGGAGTTGTATCCCGAGTACAGATCATACTACCGTCCATTCGGATTCGGCTATGAAATTTATGTCCGGGTTACCATCCGATATACCGCGAGAGTTGACACATCTCTCATTTTATTCCACAGCCACAACATACAACATCTCATAATTCATGCATATTTATCTACTCAAGGGCCACAACATGCATTTCAACATGACAATCATGCAAACAATACTCAATAAATAATACAAGTAAAAAAAACAAAAAAACGAGTGTGAAAGATACCCTCAGGTCTAACCTTTTTGCCAACTTTCAGGCTTGCGTTTCACGGACGTCGGAAGGGTACAGCTCCTCAACTTCTCCGGTTCACTGGTTTAGCGTCCTAGCTCACTGCTTTGCTATTTTGCTTGCTGTTCGAACTATGTTATGCTACTGTTCGGCCTCTGTTTTGCTGCTCACTGTTCATGTCACTTGTTTTGACGTTTCAACGGACTGTTCCGAGTTTTTGTGTGGGTTTTTAGTGTAGTTTTGTGTGATTATTTTAAGGATTATGAATGCAGTTTTTATGTTACTGTTTTGAGGATTTTAAGGTTTTTTTAGGGCTAATAGGAGTGCAGTTTTTTTTTTGTTACTACTTTAAGGTTTTTAGGGAATGTTTTAAGTGTATTTTGCTGCTGTTTTAGGGGTTAATTACTGCTGTTTGGGCGTGTAAAACAGTGCAGTTTTTGTGTTCACTGCAGTTCGGTTTTTGGTTGTAATTTTCGGTGATGGAGGGCTGTTGTATAGGGCTGGTTTCGGTGGCTTTAGGAAGATATAAAGGCTTGTTATTTTCGGTTATGGAGGGGTTAAGGAGTGTGATGTGTTCGGCTATGGAGTGGAGGAGATGAAAAGAATATTTTTTTGTTACTTATCCTTGTGATTGGCGTGTGCTAGCCGAGGTGAATGCCTTGGAGAGGGGTGATTTATATAGAGAAAGGCTAGGGCTTCACCTTGTCTCACAAGGAAGGGATTTTGGCATTAAAAGGAGGATTTGATTTGGTATTCAACAAGGAAAGGATTAGATTGAGGGGGGACAAATCTTGGCTAGATTAGGAATACAAAATATTTAATTTGTTATGATTGATTTTAATTAGGCATGACATCTTTTTAATTTAGTATGTGATTTGTTTAGTTTGGTATATAATATATTTGATTTATCTTTATTAGGTATGATTATATTTTATGTTTTTTTTAATTGGTAAATGGTTTAATTATTTTATTTAATATTTAATTTAATTTCCCATGTGTTTTAAATGTGTTTTATTAATTGAGATGTGTTTTATGGCCTTTGGGGGGCTAATTGGGCTGGGGTGCGAGGCTAGCAGCAAAACCAGAAATACCGACTCCATTCGAACGCCCATTCGAACGCTACACGAACGTCCGCAATCTGCCTGACGTTCGAACGAAGTAACGAACGCAACACTAACGAAGACAATGAACTTGTGAAATGAACTTGATGACGTACTTATTCTGAATTTCCCATTCCGACCTCCGTTTCCCGCAATATCCTTAGCTAAAAAGGTAGTGCCTCCAACTGAGACTCATCATCGGGTTTCACATGCGAAAAAGAAATGCCTACAGAAGGCCTAACCCATCGGAATAGGAAATTCATCCATGCATACACGTCATATAAACGTAATTTTTTGTTTTGTTTTTGTTCGCAGGTTTTGAAGAAAAGCGGCAAAGACAAACAATCAGGGAACAAAGCCCACTCTTAACACAGTTCGGGAATAAAGCCCACTCTTAACACAAGTTCGGGAACAAAGCCCATGGAATAAAGCCCAAAATCAATAATTCGGGAACAATGCCCACAATCAATTCAGTTCGGGAATAAAGCCCACAATCAACAGCTCGGGAACAAAGCCCACACTCAACACAAGTTCGGGAACAAAGCCAAGGGAACAAAGCCCACATTCACTACAGCTTAGGAACAAAGCCCACAATCAACATAAGTTCGGGAACAAAGCCCAGGGAATAAATCCAACAATCAGCACAATTCGGGAATAAAGCCCACATTCAGAACAGTTCGGGAACAAAGCCCACATTCGGTATAGCTCGGGAACAAAGCCCACAGTCAATGCAGTTCGGGAATAAAACCCAAGGAACAAAGCCAACTCTCAACATAAGTTCGGGAACAAAGCCCAGGGAATAAAGCCCACAATCAATAGTTCGAGAACAAAGCCCATAATCAATTCAGTTCGGGAATAAAGCCCACAATCAACAGCTCGGGAACAAAGCCCACACTCAACACAAGTTCGGCAACAAATCCCAGGGAATAAAGCCCACAATCAACACAGTTCGGGAATAAGACCCACAACTCAGTTCGGGAATAAAGCCCACAGTCAACACAGTTCGGGAACAAAGCCCACTCTCAACTCAAATCGGGAACAAGACCCACAACTCAAATAGGGAATAAGACCCACAACTCAAATCGAGAACAAGACCCACAACTCAAATCGGGAATAAGACCCTCAACTCAATTTGGGAACAAGACCCACAACTCCATTCGGGAACAAGACCCTCAACTCAATACGGGAACAAAACCCACTCGGTGGCTTGGGAACAAGACCCAATGGCCAAAGCGCCTCGCAATCATCTCACATCAGTAACGGTTCGGGAATGGACCACCTCTCATAAAGTAACGGTTCGGGAATGGACCACCTCTCATCAGTAACGGTTCGGGAATGAACCATCCACCTCTCAATTAACGGTTCGGGAATGAACCACCTCATATCAGCTCAGTTCGGTAATGAATCCTAGAGATCGCAGCATCTTGCAGGGATGAACCTTAGGGTTGCATCACCCCACCACCAGATCAACTCAGTTCGAAGCATCTCACAAAACAGCAGGTAAATGCGACAACCGATGAACCAGGTAAGTAAAAAATACATGCATAACTTTGATAGGGTTGTCACTGTCACACACTGTACAAGCCCCATCAAACTGGGGGTGACTGTAGACACTGCATTTTTGCATAAAACCCAATGATGAGCCTCGTATGGAGGTACTACCCGATAAGTAGCAGAAAAATCTAAAATTAATAGCTCGTCAAATTTAAATTCGCTAGTTAGCCGCGGGTTCGCTTAGTCGATTCCTATTTCAAACATTAATCTTGGCCGAAAACCCCCCGCACTCATCCAAAGCCCATACACACCCATCCAAAACCCTAAAGCCCTAACCCTAGCTCACCACTATATAAAGACCACTTAAAACAAACCCTAACCCTCCTCACTTACACGGCAACCTTCAAAAAATACACAAAAAGATAAAACACAAAAACAAACCCTGGGATCTTCACGCCTCTCTCATTCCTTCATGTCTTTCTCACTCCTTCACGCCTCCTTCACGTTTCTCTCCTCTCATTCTTCTTCTTCATTCAGAAACCACCATCATGCCCTTTACTCAACACAAACCAACCACTACCCTATAGGACACTTGGTAAACAGACCAATAACCCTACTCTCTCTTCTTCCTAACATTCTCACGGTACCAAACCACAAACCATGGACCGATACAAAATCAAATCAACAACGAACCATCACCACCGACTAAGCAACAACAACAACATAAACCAAAAATGTGCGTAGCCTTGATGTGGAACAAAGTAGCATGACACACGCGCACAAAACAAGAAAACGCAGCCTCAACATGAATGTGACAAAAGTAAGAAGCAGCGTGAGGCAAAGAGTGAACAGATTGGACGTGGAGCTAGTAAAATGCGTAAGGGAAACGTGCAGCCTTGGATGAGGCAAACAGCGAGCAGCTTGGATGTGGAGCCAGTAAACAAACAGAAAGATACACGTGAACAGTAATAAACCACAAATTGGAGAGACCTCTCGGCCAACTCCCATAGAGAACAAACGCTAAATCTAAGCCACAAACCGACACACACTCACAAATTGAAACCCTAAGCCATCTTCCCTCTCGCTCGACTCTCTTCCCTCATTCTTCATTCTCTCTCTTCCTCAAAAATAACCCTTCAGCTGGATACACACATACGGACACAAACAAAAAACTAATCGACCAAAGAACCACACCAACAAACACACACAAAACACACGGCACGAACACAAGCCACCACACCTCTTCTTCACACAGGCCACATGTCCCCTCTCACACACAGCCACTAACGATAACACACGCCTTCACTTTCCCTTCGTCTTCATTCGATCAACAAGAAACAACTAAACCAACATAATGGCCCCACTAACCGACCAAAAGAGAAACCCCAAACACTCTTTTCAAACCCAAATACAAATATTCAAATACCCCTCAACAACAAGAATCCTGCCGAGCTACAAGCAGCCCACTACCCATCACTGACCGAAAAACCGTAACGCTTCAATCAATGTAAGCATCAATCAAGTTACCTCCACTGACCGAATGAAACGACAAACAAACCGATAATAAACTGACGAACAAATAAGAACACCCTAGCCCTCACTGACTCCAACCAAGCAGCCCTCCACCCACGTGAAAACAAACAGCAAAACCGTGAGCCAGACAGTCCCAAAATACAACCAAAACAATTCCAAAATATACAACAAAAAATAGTCCCCGAACACCCCAAAAAACAATGAACAAAATAGTGAAACAGCGAGTGAAAACAGAGAAAACAGCGAGTGGAAATAGCGAACCAGCGAACGAGAAAAATAGCGGAAACATTAACCCTTCCGGCGACGTCCCCAATGCACTCCCGAGAAGCGACTTAAAACGTAAGACCTGAGGGCACCTTTTGTTATATTTTATTTTGTCGTCCTGGAAATGACGTGCTTGGTTGGACGTGGAATACGTCCAACCGGGCATGCGAAGTCCTATATTGAAAACGGTCAAATTCTTTGGTCACATATTTTATTATTCGGCATTTATTTTGTATTATTTGTCTTTTTACTATTTCGCATTTAATTTGCATGTATGGTTGTTTTATTATTCCGCATTCATTTTGTGTTGTTTATATTCCTTGTTATTTCGCATATTTGTCTCTTCGGTTATTATTGTTATATGCATTATCATAGTTCATGTATGTTAACATTAGGTTAATGATTGCGTTCTGTTAATGATAGTGTGTTATCCCTTTCGGTATATCGGATGGAAACCCAGACATAAATTCCTTAGCCGAATTCGAATGGACGGTAATGCGGTCTGTACTTGGGATACAACTCCATGTAACACTTGGGAAACATTCATGCATGTGTGTATGTCATTATAGATACCATTTTTATAATCTCGTTCGAACGCGTTCCTGAAAGCCAGACAAACGCATGCATTCTGCCTCACTCCGTTCGAACGCGTTTACGAATGCTACACGAATGCATGCATTCGGCCTTGTCCCGTTCGAATGTATTTTCGAACGCAACACGAATGCGTGCATTCTTCCTAACCTCGTTCGAATGCGTTTCCGAACGCTACACCAACGTGTGCATTCTGTTTTGTCATGCATCACATCTCATCCCGTTCGAACGTGTTTCCGAACGCTACTCGAACGCATGCATTTTGCCTCATGTGCTTAATTATCTGTCGCTATTGTTAATGTTTCTATTGTCATTGCCGCACTTCTATGGTTAACATGTTTTTAGAATTATGCATTCATTTTCACTTATTTAGGTTTATGGGTGTGCAATCTTGTGTGTTGATTGTATTATCTTGCATGTGTTGCATAAGACCTGGTTATACTATTGCATAAATCTTTTCATTACAATTGGCATAAGTAAGGGACCATTCCGAACCCAACGGTTTGAGGTCTTCCCTTGCGAGGGGTGAGCGTGACCTTAAATCATTTCCCAGTTCACACTGGGTGGCGACTCCATTTTCTTTCTCCAGTTTAGTCCCCCCAGGCTACTCCGTACTCCCGACCGGGCCGCGAGCCCGGACAACGTCGCCGATTTCTGTGTTCTACATCATCCCAGCCAATTGTTCAGGAGCGTTCAACGATGTGGCAAGCGACAACCCGTCCTTGTATTACCTTCCCCTAAGTCACCGGAATGATCATCATATTACTCTTATCGATGATGCCCAGCTAGTCGCCTCCTCAATGCAGAAAGAGATGAAAGAATTCAAAGAAGCAATTCTCTCCGGCCTACCGGGCGTCAGACTGCCAACCTAAATGAGTAAGGCCGACACCATTTCAGACACCTCTTTCGTAGAGGCAATTATTATTATTGAGCTCTCAAGGAAGTTTAGCCCTCCGGATATGAAGTTATAGGACGGATCCATAGACCCAGACGACCACGTGGTTCACTATAAATATAAGATGATATCTACGGGCCTGGCACTGCACCAATGGGAAGCTGGGATGTGCAGAGGGTTCAGGGAAATATTGGCTGGCCTCGTACTAACTTGGTTCATCAACCTACCCTACCGGACCGTTGGGTCGTATCAGGAATTGGTAGATAAATTTGTTGAGCACTTTGCCAGCTCGTGCAAACTCGAGAAAACCTAAACGATCTAAACCACTATCTTTGTTTTGCAGGATCACTAGCGCTCTCATTCTTTGAATTCTCGATTGTGGACCTCAAGCGAAATCCAGGACCCACAAATGGCATTATTAAAGTATTTTGGAATCATCTATTATGGAGATATATTTTTGAGGTATGGTTACTCTCATATGTAAGAGACATTTGTCACTGTTATGGAAGGCTCCAAAATGAACTTCTCCATAATAAAATATATTTCTCCGATAACATGCACATCGAAGATGACATGATCTCTTAACTTTAATTAGGGGTGGCAAATTTCATGTACCCATCAGGAATTCCCGAATCAGTCCCAAAAGTTTTGAGACGGAATGAGTACAGGAATAAGTTTTGGGACTGATCGGGTATAATTTGAGTGTACCAGATCGGGTACTTCCAGGTATATGAAATCCCAGATCGGGATCAAGAATTCACATACCGGTTATTTTTTAAAAAAAGTTAACACATGAAATTATTATTTTTTTTAAAAAAAACATGACTCAATAAGAAAACGGGTACCCAATACCCGGTCGTGTACTTTATTACCTGAATGAAAAATTAAATCTCGGTCGGATACCCAACTCTCTATCAGGTACTAAATTCCCGACCCTTCCCGAACATATCAGGACGATTCGGGAGTTGAGTACCATTTCAGGAGTTATTGGAAATAAAATCTTAATACCCAAAATTCCAAATTCCCGATCGGAAATTCCCGAACCCGAAATTACCCACCCCTACCTAGAATAAAATTATCTTGAAACACACGTGAGTTTAAATTAGGGTAAATGAGCATTTACAAAATCAGGGGTCACAATCACGAGGAGGTATATCATATTTCGGGTGTATATGCCATCTCTCTCACAGTAGCTGGGTCCCACACATTTGTGGGACCCAGCTACTGTGAGAGAGATGTCATATACACCCGAAAGATAATATAATTTTTCCACAATCACATATCTATAAATTGGGGCCGCCCCCGACTCTTTGAGAGCATGGTGAATCACAATACATAAAAAATTGATACGTATGAGAAAAATTATTCCAATAATTGATTCAAATTGTTTGGACTAAAAGTGTATTTGTTGTGATTCACTGATCACTGTAGAGTTTTTTGAAGGAAAAAGCGAATGCTTTTCTATTACTCACAAGAATAGATTACAAAGTGTTTAAATTTTACAAAAACCTTCTCTTTAAAACTCTCTCTATATTACAACTTTGGGATACATTTACATACTGGAAGGCTCTCTATTTATAGGGCCAAAACGTGTGCTACAGTGCCACACGTTTTGGCCAGCTCAAGGATCACTGGCTAAATTGGCCAACTGGAAACTTCCCACCGAAAGTTGTTTGTTGCTTGTTGGATGCATGGCTCATGCATGGAATGCTTCTGGAATACTGCTGGACTTTACAATTCTCCCCTCCAACTGCATCTTAAATAATCATCATCTGACAGCTATCCCGGCTATTTCTCTACACAGCTCTAGCTTGTCCCGAGTAATCACCTTTGTTAACATGTCGGCATGATTCTCATCTGTAAGGATCTTCACTAGTCTCAGCAGTTGTTGATCCATTACTTCGCGTATCCAATGATAGCGAATATCGATGTGCTTCATCCGTGAATGATACATTGAGTTCTTGCTCAAGTCCATAGCACTCTGACTGTCACAATGTATCTTATATTCTGTCTGCTTGATCCCTAACTCTTGGAGAAAACGCTTTAGCCATAATATTTCCTTTCTTGCCCCAGCTATAGCAATGTACTCAGCTTCTGTTGTGGATAATGCAATACACCTCTGCATTCTTGACTACCATGATACAGCTCCCCCTGTAAAAGTGTAGATGAAAACTGATGTAGATTTCCTACCATGAAGATCTCCTGCCATATCTGAATCTGTATAGCCTTCCAAGATTGGATCAACTCCCCCATAGCACAAACAAAACTTTGATGTACCCTTGAGGTACCTGAGAATACATTTGACTGGCTCCTAGTGTTGCTTTCCAGGGTTAGAGAGAAAACGGATCACTACACCCACTGCGTGTACAATATCTGGCCTGATACATACCATTGCATACATAAGGCTTTCAATAGCTAAAGAATATGGTATTGATGACATCTCCTCTATCTCTTTCTTGGATGAGGGACACAAACTCTTGCTCAATTTGAAATGGTGCGCTAGCGGAACGCTGACTAGTTTGGCTTTCTGTATATCGAACCTTCTGATTATCCGTTCTATATACCTCTCATGTTAAAGCCACAACTTCTTGTTCTGTCTGTCACGAACAATCTCCATTCCCAAAATCTGTTGAGCTGGTCCAAAGTCTTTCATATCAAAAGACTTGGAGAGTTCCTTCTTCAGCTGGCTGATTTTCGCTGCTTCTTGTCCAACATCAACATGTCATCCACATACAGTAGAAGAGCAATGAAATTTCCATATGGAAACCTCTGAATGTATACACATTGATCTACTGCAGTTCTTTTATATCCTTGACCCACCATGAAGGAGTCAAACTTCTTGTACCACTGTCTCGGTGCTTGCTTGAGCCCGTACAAGCTCTTTTTCAGTTTGCAAATAAGGTTTTCTTTTCCTGAAACCTTGAATCCTTCTAGCTGCTCCATATAGATTTCTTTATTCAGATCACCATGAAGAAATTTTGTTTTGACATCCATCTGTTCAAGCTCCAAGTTCAAACTGGCTACCAATCCTAGGATAACTCGGATTGAAGCCATTTTTACCATTGGTGAAAAGATCTCATCAAAGTCAATTCCTTTTTTCTGTAGGAATCTTTTGACTACTAGCCGAGCTTTGTGTTTCACCACTTTTCTGCTACCATCTTTCTTGAGCTTGAACACCCATTTGTTCTTCAGTACCTTCATTCCATGTGGGAGCTTGACTATCTCATAAATGTTGTTTTTCTGCAGAGATTCCATTTCATCATGTATTGCATGCAACCATTTGTCTTTTTCTTTATGAGATACAACTTCATTGAAGGTTTCTGGCTCCCCATTGTCAGTAAGCAGAATGTATTATGATCCTGAGTATCTAGATGATGCTCAGATCTTCGTACTGTAGGTTCACTGGTTTCTGAAGGTCTGTCTTCATCCGGATCCGTGGATGATCCTGTAGCCTCTGATGGAGCAGGTTGCAGCTCCCCCTGCTCAACACCATCTTCCTCCTCCGGTTCTGCTTCTGGTATGTCTTGCACCCCATCATCATCTGTGGCCACTCGTGGTTGTGCTGGGGTTGTGTCTGGATTCGCATCAGCTTTGTTGGCACTGGATTAAGAAGACATATTGGGATTTTCAATGTCTTCTATTGTTTGGTCTTCAAGAAACACTACATCCATGCTTCTGATCACCTTCATTTCCTTCGGGTCCCATAGCCTGTATCCAAATTCCTCGTCTCCATAGCCTATGAAGATGCATGAAGTAGTCCTTGCATCGAGCTTCTGCCTGATCTCCTTGGATACGTGTGCAAAGGCTAAACATCTGAATATTCTGAGGTAAGAATATGAGGGATTATTACCAGACCACACTTTCTCCAGAATCTCAAATTTCAACGGTACAGATGGTGATCTGCTGATCAGGTAGCAGGCGGCACGAACAGTTTCTCCCCAGAATGGCTTTGGCAGCTTAGCCATGCTGATCATGCTTCTGACTTTCTCCATAATGGTGTGGTTCATCCTTTCAGCGACACCATTGTGTTGTGGGGTGCGTGGAACAGTCCTTTCGTGTCGAATACCGTGACTTTCGCAGTAGGCATCGAACTCATTGGAAGTGTATTCTCCTCCATTGTTTGTGCGAAGGCATTTCAGTTTCTTCCCTGTTTCCCGCTCGACCATGGCATGAAATAGTTTGAAATAGTGCAGGACCTGATCCATTGTTTTCAGAAAATACACCCATACTTTCCGAGAAGCATCGTCAATAAAAGTCAGAAAATATTTATTACAGCCTAGTGAATTTACCTCCAAGGGACCACAAACATCAGAGTACACCAGACTGAGTAACTCTGATTTTCTTGTAGAAATGAAATTGAAAGAGACTCTGTGTTGCTTACCGAAAAGACAGTGATTGCAAGGATCTAGTGCATCATTTTTGGAGACAGAGATTAGATCCTTCTTTGTCAAGGTAGACAACCCCCTTTCACTCATGTGACCGAGTCTCTGGTGCCATAAATTCTGAGAAGCCTCTGGTTCAGCTACATTGAGACTTTCTACACAAATCTTCATATGAGTCTTGTATAAGGTTGCACAAATATGTCATGGGGCGATTACCATAGCACCTTTTATCATTCTCCAAGTGCCATTGCTGAAATGGCTAGCATAACTCTGTTTTTCAAGGGCTACCCCCGAGAGTAAGTTAAGCCGAAGTTCTGGAACATGTCTTACCTCATTCAGGGTTATTATATACCCTCCTTCTATCTGAGAAGAACTGGTATTCCCATATTCACTGCTCCAAAGTCTCACGCTTTGTATGTTGTGAAGAAATCCATGTGAGTAGTGACGTGGTAGGATGCTGCAGTATCCACCACTCACTCGACATCCTGAGTTGCGGTGTGAAGGCATGCTTCTTCCTGGCTGGAGCATATAGCTACATCTCCTGTAACTACTAGTGTCTCCGCATCATTCTTCTTCGGCTGGTTATTGCCTTGTCCTTGCTTTCGTTGCAGTTTCAGACAATTCTTCTTTAGGTGGCCTTCTATGCCACAATGGAAGCACTTGTATGTAGGCTTTCTCCTGTCCTTGGATTTACCTTTGCTTTTGCCTCTGTCTTTCCCTTTACCTTGATTTTTCTCCGATTGTCTTCCTCGATGCTCCGAGACAAGGCTTCTGTTTGATCTAAGCCCACGTCTTTTCTTCTGGCTTCTTCATTTGACATGGCGTCCTTTACCACAGGCATGGTAAGTTTGCCTCCTGAAGCTGAGTTGCTGAGAGTAACCACCAGTGTCTCCCAGCTATCAGGAAGAGAACTGAGTAGCAAGAGGGCTTGGACTTCGTCCGCTAGTTACATGTCTACTGCAGACAACTGGTTCACCAGGCTTTGGAACTCGTTGGTATGTTCTGCAACAGAAGTTCCACTCCGTAGCTTCAGGTTCACCAAACGCCTTAGGATTAAGGCTTTATTCCTAGCTGTTTTGGCCTGGAACATGTCTTCCAATTTTATCCACATTTCGTAAGCATCTGCATCCTGTGCTACATGGTGGAAGACACTGTGACCGATCCACTGTCTAATCTGACCTAGAGTTCTGTTATTGAGTTTGTTAAAGTCATACTCTTTAACAGATTATGGTCTCACTCCCTTTACCTCAATGACATCAAACAAATCTTTACAATGTAAATAATCTATCATCCGAGGTCTCCAGAGGGAGTAATTAGTTGCTGTCAGCTTGATCATTGCACCAGAAGAGGAATCTTTCATTTCCATTTTAAGTTTTATAGTTTAAAATGAAAATAGGTTAAAATCAGAGCTGAATTTCAAAAATCGAAGGTCACTGTTGCGTCCGGAATGGTCGAAAATGGTGGATTAGACACTTTGTTGGTCCAAATCCGACTCAGTGACTGATTTGTAAATTTCTAAAATCTCTGGGGATAAACTATAAATTTCAAAGACTTCATGGGGCTAAATGAAATTTACCATGCTGCTAACGTGGTAGAAGACGTGGCAGTGCTGACGTGGCAAAAGTGGGACTGGCTTGCTGATGTGGCTGACACATGGCGATGACGTGTCGAATGATGTGGCGTTGGCGTGGCGGATGACATAGCAGGTTGACGTGACAGGTAGGCTGGCGTGGCAGCAGGCGTGGTGCTGACGTGTCGCCACGTAATCGTCTTTTTCCTCCAGACGCGCGTGTGGCGCGTGGCAAGAGTGGGCTTCAATCTCCGGAGAGTGGCGGAGCATGCAGGCTCCTCGGATGTCCGTTTGATCGCCGGAAAATACCATCGAACTCGTCTCGACGTGAACTAGCTGATGGTATGCTCAAAAATAATTTTTGACAACTTTGTCGGAACCCAAATTTTCCGAACCGAGCTCCATTTTTCAGTTTTACGACCCCAAAGTAGAACCAAAGCTATTGATACCACTTGTTGTGATTCACTGATCATTCTAGAGTGTTTTGAAGGAAAAACCAAATGTTTTTCTATTACTCACAAGAATAGATTACAAAGTGTTTAAATTTTACAAAAACTTTCACTCTCTAACACACTCTCTATATTACAACTTTGGGATACATTTATATACTCGAAGGCTCTCTATTTATATGGCCAAAATGTGTGTTACAGTGCCACACGTTTTGGCCTGCTCAAGGATCACTGGCCAAGTTGGCCAACTGAAAACTTCCCACCGAAAATTGTTTGTTGCTTGCTGGATGCATGGCTCTTGCATGGAATGCTTCTGGACTTTACAGTATTTACCCGTGAAAGATTGTTAGGATACATAGTTTCCAATATAATACTTCATCAATTGATAAGTGGTACACTATATTAGCCCATTAATATTGGACTCAACACATGAACGGACGAAGCCATATGAGAAAGAGGCTAGGAACTTTGCAATGCTAGAAATTTCAAAATTTTCTATTAAAATATCATGAAGTTGTCAATTTTCTTATATTATTTCGAATACCCTTTATTGAATATCAATTTTATTTTTTTGCCTAAAAAAGAATACAATTATTGTTATTGTACTACAGAAGACCTTACTTCTTTTATCTTAACCCACACTTTTATTTATTTCATTTTTATCTCTGTTAGTCTCTCTCACACATTTTCTTTGTTTAATAATTTTTTTTTTTAAAAAAAATTGCCCCTCATTAATTAGCTCAATTCATGAACACACACCAATTAATGATTGGTGACATATCAGTTGAGATATAAAAAAAAAATATATGACCAGGTGACTCAATTATATAAATCTAGCTTTACTGATATTTAAAAGGATTAGGAAGAATATGCCGGTGATAGTTAATGAAATACGTAAAAAATAATATTAATATTAATATATTTATGAGAGGTCCACAACATATTAATGAAGTTTGTAGTTTAAATGATAGAAAATATTTTCTTAATTGTTAACAGGTTTACAAAGTAGTATTTGCTGGCATCTCCTGAACATATTTACGATTTTTCCTGAGCACGAGCTAAATGTGCAGTTTGTTGACGGCTGATTTTGGTCTCAGGGTAATATTGGAATATCACCTCCGAGGTAATCCTCCTTCAATAGTGAATTTGTTTGGTTATGGGGGACCAAAAGCAAATTTAGCAACAAACAGATAAACACACCAATCAACAAGGAGATTTAACGTGGTTCGGTGGATTTGGATCCGACCTACGTCCACGGACACAAACAGGATGATACTTTTATTACTCAAACACTCTTTTCAGGTCTCTTTTTGTTTTCTACAAGTCAGAGTTTGATGATTCAGATCTTCCTGATATTGGTTCTCTTTTTTCTCCTGTCTTCCCCTCTACACTCACTCTACCCTCCTATTTATAATGGTGAAGAAATCATATTCCTATTTGTACAAGAATTTCCTAGTTGAAACAATTTCCTTTTTCCCATAAGGATTCCTAATTAAAACTACCTTCACTTCTTTTATCCTATTTGGACACTGACTCATCAATTTTCCCCATGAAAGTAGGATAACTTATCTTCTGGAGCATATCCCGCCATATTCCGGTCTTCATGAGGTCGGTCATGATGGTCCTTTGTGCTGAGAATGCTTCTACCGATCTGATAGTGCTCGGTCATCCGAACCAAAGTGGTCGGTTATCGGATCATAAAGTTCTCGGCCACTCACTCATGTGGTCGGGTCGGTATTAATGATCTTTGACTAAGGAGAAAATTACCATTTTGCCCCTGTCGTGCTGTCTTAAATACCATAGTGCCTAAAAACACCACCAACATTTGTCCCCTAGTTCTCGGTAACAACGAGTTTGCGAGTTGATGCCGGGAACTATAAAAAAAATGGTGTGCCGATGAATCCGTCGGTGGTCACTCCATGAATCGCAGAGAAAAATGCCTTGGCTGCAAATCTGGTCCTTCCTGCCACCCTCATGTGCTCAGTCAACGAGGATCCCGATATCTACCCGTGGAGACAATGCTTTGCCCTTATGCTGACGACGACCGACTCGGTGGGACGTAACCCGACCCCGAGCTGAAATGAACACTTGGCTCTGGGGGAAATGTTACGTCCCCATACCAAAAGGACGGACTCTGTGGGACATGACCCAACCCCGAGCTGAGAAGAACACCTGGCCCTAGGGGAATGTTACGACCCCAGACCAAAAGGACGGACTCGGTGGGACGTAACCCGACCCCGAGCTGAGATGAACACTTGGCCCCGGGGGAATGTTACGTCCCTTGACCAAAAGGACGGACTCGGTGGGACACGACCCGACCCCGAGCTGAGATGAACACTTGGCCCTGGGGGAATGTTACGTCCCCAGACCAAAAGAACGGACTCGGTGGGACGTAACCCGACCCCGAGCTGAGAGAAACCAAGTTACCTCGGCGGAACGAATCCAGCCCAGAGCCAATCAACCAAGTGGCCTCGGCGGAACGAATCCAGCCCAGAGCCAATTAACCAAGTGGCCTCGGCGGAACGAATCCAGCCCGAGCCTGATTAACCACGTGGTCTCGGCGGAACGAAATCCATCCCCGAGCCAGGTAATCTTTGGGACTTGCTCAGAAGGGAATTGAATCAACCTTGTGAAGTCCTACCGAATCTGGCACGGGCGTCCCCTTGCCAGATTAGTGAAAAACAAAATCAAAACTTTGAAAAATAAGACCAAAAATGTGGGGGTGACTCGGCACTTGTCCCAAAAGAAAACTTTTTACAAATGTAAACAACAACACGGATGCCTCAAAACAGCGTCCTGCCCGAGGCCTCCAAAACACAATTCTGAATCTTTCAATTCAGTGTCCCGGCGAACTAGGATTTGGATCAGTTGAGCGTTTGAATGGTGAGGGTACATCCTCTACACGTCGGGTCACTGTGGAGCCTGTGTATTGTATGAGGGCTCCTCCTTACCACGCTGGAGCAGGCACACGCTACAGGGGCACAACGCATCCCCGTGCTGCGCCTCTCTCGGATCCAAATGATGAATGGATCAAAGAGCGTCCGGGATACCAATGGCACATTCCTCCTTAGGTCCGGCATCACTGGGGTTAGCAATCGTCACGGGGCCTCATCACTCCCCGTGCTATGCTTTCCCACGGATCCATTACATCTGGTAAGTGAGGATCAAAGAGTGTTCGACACATTAAGGGCATATTCCTCCTTATGTTCGGTAACACTGGAGTAAACAATCGCCACGGGGGTATCATCCCTCCCCGTGCTATGCTTCTCACGGATCATATGCATCGAGTATGTCCCTGAGGACCCCGAGCCAAGAGAGATACTTGGTTATGGGGGAATGTTACGTCCCCAGTCCGAAGGGCTGACTCGGTGGGACGTACCGCGACCCCGAGCTGAGAAAGGCACTTGGACCTGGGGGAATGTTACGTCCCCATTCCGAAGGGCTGACTCGGTGGGACGTACCACGACCCCGGGCTGAGAAAGGCACTTGGACCTGGGGGAATGTTACGTCCCCAGTCCCAAGGGCTGACTCGGTGGGACGTACCGCGACCCCGAGCTGAGAAAGGCACTTGGACCTGGGGGAATGTTACGTCCCCAGTCCGAAGGGCTGACTCGGTGGGACGTACCGCGACCCCGAGCTGAGAAAGGCACTTGGACCTGAGGGAATGTTACGTCCCCAGTCCAAAGAGGTAGACTCAGTGGGACGTAACCCTACCCCGAGTTGAGAAAGGCATTTAGTCCTGGGGGAATGTTACGTCCCCAGTCCAAAGAGGTAGACTCGGTGGGACGTAACCCGACCTCGAGTCTAATAACTAAGTGGCCTCGGCGAAACGAAATCCAGCCCCGAGCCGATTGTTGAAGGGGCCTTGGTGCCAACTGTCTTTTGTAGTGGGCGTCGAGTATGTCCCCTGTTTTTGTATATGGCTTTCAACTTTGTTTTAAGAAAGCGGATGGAAAAGGTTTTACTCATATTTGGGGATATACTGCCCTCCTTACAGTTCTTCTGCGGGATATTTCGAGAAAAAGCTTTATATTTGGCTCATTTGTAGGCATTGTTGATACCGACCGACCACCTTGTAATCCCGGGGCCTGTTCCGTTTCTAGTACGTCTGACTCCTGAGCTTTGTTATAGTTTTTCCTTGACCGATTAGAATCTCTGGTCAGTGCTATGTGTCATCTGCCTAGTCGCCATAACTTCATGGTCAATGTATTTATTTAGATGCCCATTTTGGGCTAGGTCCTCCATATGTTCCCGCAGATCCTTGCATTCGTCCGTTGTGTGCCCCTCAGATTATGATGTACGCAGTAAGATTTCTTGTTCCTTTTATCCGGGGGGAATCTCCTGTGGTCAGGTTCTATCAAGAGACATTTTTCCTGTATCTCCATGATGATTCGCCCCGGTGGTTTGCTCAGGGGAAAATACGCTTCTTCTCGGACTGCATGATTCACTTGGGTCGAGGCCCCTCTTTCCTGATCTCTTCGAGGTATCGGTTTGAATTCTTTGGGTTTCGGATTGAATCTTTTGAATTCTCTATCCGGTCGTCGGGGTGCCTCTATTCTTGCTGTTCTTTCCCGAATGGCCGTCCCCCTTCGAGAGATCTTTTCTTCGCTTTCTACCAAGACGAACTTCCGGGCTACCTCTAGAGCGGTGGCATAATCCGGCGTGTCCTGGATTCTTAGATGAGTCCAAAACCTCCCGACCTTTAAGGCTCCCTTTAAGCTTTCTAGGGCTTCTAGGGACTCATATCCCTCGACTTCCAGTTTCATGTTGTGGTATCTTTCAATAAAATTTTTCAGGGGCTCGTCATCTCCTTGCTTCATAAGTCTCAATTCTCCAATCGTCTTTTGGGGACACAGGCCCCTTTAAAGTGTCGAATGAACGACTTCTTGAGTTGTGTGAAGCTGCTGATGCTTCTTGGGGCTAGGCTTCTATACCATAGGATGGCCGGTCCGGCCAAAGTTAAGGGGAACACCTTGCAAATGGCGTCCCCTGTTACCCCTTGTACCTCCATTAGTAGGACGAAACCTTCGACGTGGGTTTTGGGATCGGTATGGCCTTTGTATGGCGCCATGGTTGGCATGCTGAATCTTTTTGGGAATTTTTCTGACCTTATTTTTTCTGTGAGGGGGACTCATCTTTACCGTCCCGGGCATCTCCCGTGTCTGTATTGGGGAATACTCCCCATTTGGCTAGCTCCTCCCGTAACCAAGATTTTATGCTGCTGTCTTTGGTTCCATGCCGCCTCTTGCGATCTCCTCTTTTTCTGTTGTCTTGGGCGTGGTGCTTTTCAGGTCCGGTACCTTCCCGCGCTCTTTCGTCATATTCTTTCCCTCTTTTTCTGGTATTGTGAGGGCTATCATAGGAAGAGTCCGGTGACGATTTGTCATCTTCTTCCTCCCACATGTCTTCAGTTTGGGAGTCTTCCTGAACCACCACAGATTTTACCCTGTAGGGGCCCCTCCTCCGGGGTCTGTCGTCCTCACTTGTATCAACAATTCTTTTTCCCTCTGCTATTTCGTTCCTTCGTCGGCTAGTCCCGGCCTCGTCGTGTGTTCCCTCTATCTTTTCCAACCGGTCTACTATGGTTTTTAGCAAGGTTTGATTTTCCTTCCTTTCTTTCCTTAGGTTCTCCTCGATCTTCTCCATCCAATCTGCGGCTGAGTTTCCTGATGATTGGTGGTTTCCGCCTTCCGCCATTGTCTTACTACACGAGTTGTTTTTTGTCCAGTTCCCCACAGACGGCGCCAACTGTTGACGGCTGATTTTGGTCTCAGGGTAATATTGGAATATCACCTCCGAGGTAATCCTCCTTCAATAGTGAATTTGTTTGGTTATGGGGGACCAAAAGCAAATTTAGCAACAAACAGATAAACACACCAATCAACAAGGAGATTTAACGTGCTTCGGTGGATTTGGATCCGACCTACGTCCACGGACACAAACAGGATGATACTTTTATTACTCAAACACTCTTTTCAGGGTTCTTTTTGTTTTCTACAAGTCAGAGTTTGATGATTCAGATCTTCTTGATATTGGTTCTCTTTTTTCTCCTGTCTTCCCCTCTACACTCACTCTACCCTCCTATTTATAATGGTGAAGAAATCATATTCCTATTTGTACAAGAATTTCATAGTTGAAACAATTTCATTTTCCCATAAGGATTCCTAATTAAAACTACCTTCACTTCTTTTATCCTATTTGGACACTGACTCATCAATTTTCCCCATGAAAGTAGGATAACTTATCTTCTGGAGCATATCCCGCCATATTCCCGGTCTTCATGAGGTCGGTCATGATGGTCCTTTGTGCTGAGAATGCTTCTACCGATCTGATAGTGCTCGGTCATCCGAACCAAAGTGGTCGGTTATCGGATCATAAAGTTCTCGGCCACTCACTCATGTGGTCGGGTCGGTATTAATGATCTTTGACCAAGGAGAAAATTACCCTTTTGCCCCTGTCGTGCTGTCTTAAATACCATAGTGCCTAAAAACACCATCAACACAGTTCATATATGAAAATATTTACAAGGTTACATGTTCTTTAAATTTAGATTGCACCCGCTGTAATGTTCGATCAACCTTTATATAATAATATGTTTTTGATAATGGCTCAGATGACCTTCGGATTACACATTGGTTGACCGAAATCAATTTTTTTCAAAAAACATATTAGTTCAGATTATATTCTATTGACCGTAAATTTGTGTTCAGTCGACCATAACTAGAAATTCAATCAACAGGATCTTCAAAAATTTTCAATTTTCAATTTCTTTTATGAAAAGAACGGTGATAATTTCATCACAATTATTATTATTATTTTTTAAAATTCATTAGTAAAGTTAGTTAAATTCTTGAACATATGTCTAACGTAGGGGGCAATTTGGGTCAGGATTCGTTTATTCGCTCGATTTGATTCGTTTTAAAGCGAATATAAGTTTGAAAAAATAGATTCGTTTAATAAATGGGTCGATTTGATTTGATTCTTTTAATAAACGAATCGAATCCGAATTTGAGATTATCAATTCGTTTATCTGTTTAGAATTCGTTTATTAAACGAATCCAATTCGAATCCAATTCGTTTAGTATCCGTTTAGTTATATTACAAATTTACCCTTAAATTTTTTGAACAAAAGTATTTAAAAAGAAGGTTATTTTAGTAATTGACTACTTATATTGTTGTTTTTTTTTTTTTTTTTTTTTTTTGGAAACGATGGAAACCCCGCCTCTAAACCACCCATTCTGGGCCGCGGCGCAGGTAAAACCACCGGCTATCCCAGGCTCTTACAAGAAGTGCACCCCATGGATTCGAACCCAGAACCTCAAGGTGAGATCCTGGACCCTACACCACCAAGCCACACCCCTTGGGGACAATTGACTACTTATACCCTAAAACTTAACTGATATTTTATATTTAATTTTGATTAAACGAATAACGAATCGAATACGAATATTCATTTATTAAACGAATAAAAAATTCGATTCATTTAATTTTGTGTAAACGAATCGAATGCGAATATTCGTTAATTAAACGAATACTAAATTCGATTCAATTCGTTTAATTTTATGTAAACGAATAAACGAATTAAATACGAATATTCGTTTATTAAACGAATCGAATCCGAGTCCTAATATCAGGATTCGTTTAATAAACTAATCGAATTCAAATTTAGTACATTTTGATTCGATTCATTTAGTGTTCGACACGAATTCGATTCGTTTATTCGTTTTGCCACCCCTAAATTCTAACGTTAGTCATCACTGTTGTAAATTCCTAAAATTCATTAAATATGATATATATATGTATAGGTAGATCATTGGGATTTTCAAGGGGTGTATGGGAGGTTGCAATCCTTGGAGGGTTGCAACCCACCCCAAGGGGTGCCCTATTGGCACCCCTCCATGCCTTATAAAAGAAGGCCTTTATTCCAAATGAAAAAAAATAGAGAACATATACAGAATATCTAACCGAAAAGAAGGCATTGTGTTTTCCTTATTTTTGAGAGAGAGATCCACCATTGAATCCGAGTTCGCATACTTGTTAAGGAGTGCTCCTTGAACAAGAAGTATCCAAGTTATCCTGGGAGAACGTTGGCAATTTGAATCCGTAGAGCACCTGTGACGGGGCCAATAAGTTCTTAAGGACAGATAGATCTCGACTTGGATTGAATCTGTAAACTTGATTTCCAGGTTTGTCTTGAAGTTTTTCTGGTATCAGGGTTTTTGCATCTAGATCTACTTTTGGTTGTTGATCTGTTTGATTTACATGTTATATTACTGTTTAATGACACAATACTTACAATAATCTTAAGAACTTATTGCTCTAGTGTTATTAGGTAGTAATTCGCATGTTAGGGTTTGTATATTTTCTGTAAAATACGAACTGTGCTTGAAAAAACCGTAGGGAGTTCGAACGCCCGACGCACGCGAAGACAAAAATCTGAAAATTCATAAGAACGTTCGAACGCCTCTTCAAACGTAACTCGAACGCAAGCCTTCTGCCTTAGAACGTTCGAACGCGTCTTGAACGCTATACGAACGTGAACTCTCTGGAATCATTCCGTTCGAACGCGTTATCAAACGCTACACGAACGTGAACTCTCTGGAAACACTTCGTTCGAACACGTTATCAAACGCAACACGAACGCACACACTAGACAGTCTCGTTCGAACGTAGATACGAACGTGACACTAACGATATTGCAAACTTTAATTAATATTAACTTGGTTAGTCATATACTGTAAACACATTAATCTTGGTAGTATAGATTTAAGTTATTATTAAGTTGTTCAATTATCACAAGCATACACATAGTGATAAAGTTGAAATTAATTGGTTGTTGCATAATTGGTTGAGAATTTAAAGTGTAATTTTGCACAAGTAATTCCATCCAATCTTGATTGACATATATATCTACACTTATCGTATTAATTGTGCTATTGGAAGAGTGTAAATCTGGGTTTTGAATTGCTAAAAGATTCTATTGGAAAAAGTGTTTGAAGAATATTCGTTCATTCAATTTTCCTTAAGTATCTTTAGTTGAAATTCAAGGACTTGTGTTTATTGGAACTTTCGTCCATTAGAACAACAAGTGACTACCTTGTACATCACTTTGAACTAGATCATTCGTTGATCGTGGTGTAATTTGTCTTTCGTAGACTGATTGAACCCTGTGGCAGAGCAAAATGCTGTTCTACCTGACAACTCTCCAGTTGGCTAAATTCCTCAAAGATCCTCCGGGTCCTGTGGAGGGTGAATCTGAATTGGCCAAGGAAGAGCGAGAACAGACTTGGATGTCTGGAGACTTCTTATGCAAGAACTACCTTTTGGGTGGTCTTGACAAATACCCTGTACAATGTGTACCAAGGCATGACTTTTGCGAAGGTTCTCTGGAAATCTCTCGAGAAGAAGTACAAAACCGAAGATGCCACACAAAAGAAATTTGTCGTGGGTAGGATCCTGGACTACAAGATGGTAGTTTCAAGGACGGTGATGTCTCAGTTGGGTGAACAATAATAGATCATTCATGAAATACTGAATGAAGGAATGAAACTCTGTGAGACGTTTCAAGTTGCCACCATAATTGAAAAGTTGCCTCTATCATGGAAGGACTTCAGGAGCTGTCTATAACACAGAAAGAAGCAGATGAGCCTTGAAGACCTTGGAGTTCGATTGAGAATCGAACAGGACAACATGATGTCCGAGAAGGCCAGCTACAAGACTATGGAGTCTAAGGCCAACATCTTTGAGGATGTAAAGGGTAGCAAGAAAAGAAAGAACAGTGAAGCTGATTCTTCCCAAGCGAACAATAAGTTCAATGGGAAGTGCTACAACTGTGACAAGAGCGGTCATATGACAAAGGACTGCAGAAACAAGATATCTCAGGACAATGGCAGGAAAAATGAGGCCTATGTCGCTGAAGATGAGCAGTTAACTGATGAGATTTCAGAAATGAATCTCTCAGCAGTGGTAACTGAAGCCAACTTGGTTAGGAATCCGAGAGAATGATGCGTAGACACTAGGGCTACTCGTCATATCTGTGCTGATAGCAAGATGTTTTCCTCGTATCAGAAAGGTCAATGGCGGCGATCATCTGACAATGGGAAACTCGTCTACCTCTAGAGTGGTTGGACAAGGCACAGTAGTTCTGAAAATGATATCCGGAACAGAGCTTACATATAAGAATGTTCGCATGTTCCAGATATTCGGAAGAACTCGGTCTCGGATTTGTATTTGTTTTTGACAAGATTGTATTGACCAAAATGATGTCTATGTAGGAAAATGATACCTCGCTGAGGGTCTTTTCAATGACTGTCAATTGTGCTATTAATAAAGCTGAAACTTCTGCTTATATTATTTAGTCACAAAATGTATGGCATGAGAGGTTAGGACATGTTAATTATGATACAATGCGTACATTAATTAACATGAACCTTATACCTAAATTTGCATTGATAGCCAACATGAGTGCGAGGCATGTGTTGAAGAAAAAATACATAAAACATCATAGAACGAAGTTCTGAACCCTTGGAACTTGTACACACTGACGTGTGTGACATGAATATTGTGCAAATAAGAGGCGGTAAAAAGTACTTTGTCACTTTTATCGATGAAAGCACAAGATTCTGTTAAGTGTATTTGCTGAGGAGCAAAGCTGAAGCTATTGAGAGCTTTATACACTGAGAACGAAGTTGCAAATCAACCTGGCAAGTAAATCAAAAGAATCAAAAGTGATAGTGGTGGTGAATATGTTTCATCATTCGGTGAATATTGTTCTGTGCACGGAATTATTCACGAAACCACTGCTCCTTATTCTCCTCAATGGGATTGCTGAGTGCAAAAACCGAACGTTGAAGGAATTGATGAATACCATGTTGACTAGTTCTGGCTTACCTCAGAACGTGTGGGGGGAAAGCCCTTCTTTTCGCGAACTACGTTCTGAACAAGCTTCCTCACAAGAGATTAGACAAGACACCATATGAGTTGTGGAAAGGTTATGTACCATCCTACAAATATCTGAAAATGTGGGGGTGTCTTGCTAATTGCCAAGGTGATGGTTCCTAAACCTAAGATGGTGGAATAGGACCCAAAACTGTTGACTCCTGACATCAATCCAAATGTGATGATTGAGTCAAGGAATGCAATATTTTTGAAGAGACATTTCCTTGTAAGGAAAGATAAAGAAGAGAGTCTCTCAAAAAGATCTGTTGATACTGTCAAGGACAGTGATCAAGTTGACCAAGAGTCAGATCCGATTTTCTGACATATTTGTTAGAAAATGGGCCTCAAAGCTATAAAGAAGCAATGTCTTCGTTGGAGGCACCTCTGTGGAAAGAGGCGATTATCAGTGAGATTGATTCAATCCTACAGAACCATACTTGGGAGTTGGTTGATCTTCCTCCAGGTTGTAAGCCATTGGGCTACAAATGGAAAGATGAAAATGGATGGATCAATAGATAAGTACAAGGCGAGGTTTGTCATAAAAGATTATAGACAGTAAGAAGGCCTTGTTTACTTTGACACCTATCCACCAGTGATTCGTATCACATCAGTAGAATGCTAATAGCCATAGCAGCTATATTTGGTCCTGAAATACATCAAAAGGATGTAAAGACTTTATTCTTGAATGGTGAATTGGATGAAGAGACTTACATGGAACAACCAGAAGGGTTTAATGTTCCTGGATAAGAACAGAAGGTGTGCAAACTTGTAAAATCCTTGTACGGATTAAAACAAGCACCTAGACAATGACATGAGAACATTGACAAAGAGATGTTGTCAAATGGGTTTAAAACCGATGAGTGTGATAAGTGTATATACGCCAAATCAACTCAAGAATGATATGTCATTGTATGTCTCTATGTAGACGATATGCTGATAATTGGTAATAATCATGAGTTGATTCAGTTTACCAAGAAAGTGTTAACCAGCAAATTTGATATGAAAGATTTGGGAGTAGCTAACCTAACTCTTCCTCTATCAAAGAATACTGGGTTAAGCATATCGCAATTAGAGTATTCAAGGATCATCGGAAGTCTGATGTATCTCACTAATTGCACACGAACTGATATCGCTCAAACTGTGAATAGGCTTAGCAGATATACTAGCAATCCAGGACATAACCACTGGAAAAGCCATAGTAAGTGTTTTGAGGTATAAGAAACTTCAAAATATGGGCTACATTACGAGAGATATCCTGCTGTTCTAGAGGGATACAGCGATGCTGGATATCTGATATAGTGGATTCCAAATTTACGGTTGGATTTGTTTTCACACTTGGTAATGCAGCCGTGTCATGGAAATCCTCGAGGCAAACATGTGTTGCCCAGTCTACTATGGAATCTGAGTTCATAGCATTAGACAAAACAGCGGAAGAAGCAGAATGGCTTAGAAACTTCCTGGAGGATATTCCTAGTTGGGCCAAACCGGTGCCAACGATTAGCATACATTGTGAAAACCAATCGGCTATTGGGAGAGCCCAAAATACAATGTATAATGGTAAGTCTCGACACATACATCGGAGACATAATACCATATGTCAACTGCTCTCAAGTGGCATAATAACGATCGATTATGTCAGGTCGAAGGAAAACCTAGCGGATCCACTAACTAAAGGTTTACCTCGAGAGCAAGTTGAGAAGTCATCGAGGGGAATGGGCTTGAAGCCTATAATCTAAGAATTGTCACTGTGGAAACCCAACCTAGCTGACTGGAGATCCCAAGATCTAGGTTCAAAAGGGACAACAGAAACTTTGTGCAATTCAAAACAAGCACTGAAGAGTTTTGTACTCTTTCCCATTCCGATAATGACGCTGAGTGCTGTCTGTCATTGGTTAGGATAAGCTAAGGCTTTTAATGATCACTATATTAGGAGATGAGTCCTAATGGGGGTAAAGACAGATTACCTCTTCATAGTAGATCACCTATTTCAAGTAAGAAGTGAGGTCGCTTCCATGGGAACCTTTAAAGGCGGGTTACCCTAAAGTGATTGATGAATCCGGGACCGTTGTTCAGGGCCGAAATGAACACAACCGTAGAACGGGAAAATGGTCGAATTAAAGCTGTGTGTTGGCAATTGTCTAGGTTTACACCAACGGCAGAACAGTTCAAGACTATGGGTCACTGGTTTTCCAAGTAAATCCGATTGTCATTCACTAGGAAAGGTTCAAGGCGAAAGCTACCTATTTCGATGCAGCTTTAGCTCACGGTATCTCTCTCACGTGCCTGAATGGATATTTGAAGAATTGGGGGGATTGTTGCAAATTCCTCAAATTCATTAAATATGATATGTATATGTATAGGTAGATCATTGGGATTTTCAAGGGGTGTATGGGAGGTTGCAATCCTTGGAGGGTTGCAACCCACCCCAATGGGTGCCCTATTGGCACCCCTCCATGCCTTATAAAAGAAGGCCTTTATTCCAAATGAAAAAAATAGAGAACATATACAGAATATCTAACCGAAAAGAAGGCATTGTGTTTTCCTTGTTTTTGAGAGAGGGATCCACCATTGAATCTGAGTTCGCATACTTGTTAAGGAGTGCTCCTTGAACAAGAAGTATCCAAGTTATCCTGGGAGAACGTTGGCAATTTGAATCCGTAGAGCACCTGTGACGGGGCCAATAAGTTCTTAAGGACAGAGAGATCTCGACTTGGATTGAATCTGTAAACTTGATTTCCAGGTTTGTCTTGAAGTTTTTCTGGTATCAGGGTTTTTGCATCTAGATCTACTTTTGGTTGTTGAGCTGTTTGATTTGCATGTTATATTACTGTTTAATGACACAATACTTACAACAATCACTTATCGCTAAAATCACATGATTAGAACCTTATGAATCATCAACATTTAAATCACGTGACAATGTGTCAAATGCAACTTGGGGCAACGCTATCACCACCTAAATCATACACCAAAAGACTGTGCAACAGAGATGTGTAATAGTGTTGACATTAAAGATATTTTTTTTAATCGTTGGAAATCCCGTCGTCAAATCACCCCTTCTGTATTTAAGCAGAGCAAATATAATTCTCAGCTGTCCCAGAATCTTACAAGAAACGCACTTCTTGTATTCGAATGTAGGACCTGAAAGTCATATCCTGAGCCCTACACCATCAAATCACGTCTCTTGAGGAGACTCGTTACCTCAATAAGAAATCATAAGGAAAATTAACTTATATTTTCATAATAAAAGTTTCTATCATTTTTGCAACATAAATTAGAAAATAAAACACTAACGGCTGATATTTCTTCAAAAATTATACAAGAAAACCTAAAGAATCATGCCTTAAAAGATGGTGAACACCTTTATTTATAGGTAAGAGGTGGTCAACATATTTTGCAAATTTCAAAGACAAATTGCAAATTTCAAACGGTGATTTCCCTTTTGTTTTTGACATTTTTTCCATAATAATAATAATTGAATATAATCATGTGGTCAAATCCAATGTAAGCTTATTTATCAATCAATCAGATCACGGTGAATATTTTCAAGTCTTATTCAAACCCAATATTCATACTCTTTTAGGTTTCTTAGTCTATGGAATCCATATATCACGTCCATTTTCAAATTAAGCATTTAAAATGGTATTTCACCTACATAAGAAATAAAAATCACAATTAAAAATTACGATAATGTTTGGCCCTTATACACCCTTGTACAACTATGGTAAATTGCGAAAATTAAAGTCTAGCTACATTAACTAAGACAAGTGTTAGATTGATGTTTCTATGGATAAGTTCAAACACCCTTAAGTTTAATCAATTGCCCCACTCTTAATCTATGCAATAATTAATGAGAATAAATAAATATGCTAAAAGTGACATAAAATAAGTAACGAAAAGTAAACAAATAACATCAGATTTGTTTACGAAGTGGAAAATTTTTTGTAGAGAAAAATCACTTCGGGTATAGGTTACCACTCGAATTCACTATGAACAGAAACTTACAATGATGGTTAAAAGGCCCATAGCAAAACCTTTGCCGACTTAATTACCACAACTATAATAACCCTAGGAAACTCATCGAGCCCGCACCAAGCAACATTCTTCAGAACCTCTGAAGTCTCTTGTAGTAAATCCAATAGCGAACTTGCTTAGAACTCCAATGATCAATCTCCAACTTAGAACTCTGAAGGTTAAGGTATGGTAAGGTTTGGTGTTATGATGGTTACTAAATAAATTTGTTCACAAAGAACAAAGAAGACTTGAGATCAATGGAGTCTTCAATTGTGAACTCTTAAAGAAGATAGAAATAAATATGAATGAGATTTAAAAAAGTTCCATCAAAGAATAAGGATATGGAAACAAAAATATGGAAGCTTTGTATTTTGTGTTTCCACAACCTTGGGTAAAGTACTTAAGGCATTTTTTATATATGTAAAGTTTCAAGTCTCCAAAAAGTATTTAAAATATGTCCATTACAACTCAACTCTTCAAGACCCATTGCAACTCAATTGGATAAATTTTGTTACGAAATTTACCAACCAAAAATAGACCAACAATCTCTATCTTTGGCATTCCATGACAAAACTACATAATACAAAGACTATGGTAATAGAATGTAAAAATAAAATAGCCAACTGCCAACCATCAAGAAAAAGACTTATTACAATGTAACTCGATCTAAAACCTAACATCAAATAGTCTTGAAGTCGATACTGATATCAATCTGCTTTCCTGAAACAACCACAAATAATATACTTGTGAAAAGCAAAAGGAAGAGCAGAAATAAATAAATGATGCATATATATAACAATATAAAGAAAAAAGCATCATCATAAAGACACAAAACATTCTCCCTATTTTTGTCACGAAATGACAATTGATAAGAACAATAAACACAAACCTACTGCACACAGAAAACCATGTAGTAACAATAACAACATATGCAATATTCTCCTCATCATTAGTAGCACATCTCAGTTCAAAAAAAGAAATACATTGGAAGAAGAACATACAAAACTTGAAATTAGCAATGCTAAAATAACTACCAGATGCAATGACATGAAATGAAAACATGCACACAATATGAAATCAAAAACAAGCTTTCAAAAAATGACTCAAAATAGCATTACAAATAATTACAATAGTGCTAAGTTAATATTCAACTATTTATGACATGAGATAATATGAAACCTATTCATTCATGCTCAAGAACACATGCATGCATATGACTTGAACACCAAAACATAATAAGCACTTGCTTGAAAAAAATAAGTGCACAAAAATTTAAAGTTTAAGATCTTATTTTATTAGCAGGATTAAGTTAAAGAAGTCATATCTCATAAAATACCAAGTCCATGTAATATTTGTTCAAACCAAGCGCTACTATGACTTGAAAATGAGCAATATTGGTTGCATATTATTATTTTCTCCTCTTAAATAAGAGCTTATAAAAAAACCATTTCGAGTGAATGGTTGTTTCCCTTATGTTTTGAATTTGGTACATTAGCTCTTTTGAGTACCTTAAGTGAAGTACTTCAGAATCCTTAAAAAAAATTCATTTTTTTTTAACTTTAAGGGGATAGCATAAGGTCATCTAGTCAAATTTCACACTAATTAGTGATCTAAGTATTGCAAAGATTAGACTGCCAATCCAACTCAAAATCAATAAAAACGTGTATGTGAGATGCAAACACAAGATATACTAAGTGCTCTTATCACACACAATTATGCACACAAAGCATTAAGGAAAATGGTCATATCACACATGCATAGCCAAATTGTTGGACAATTGTGACCCATAGCATCACTATTTGTAAAAGACATTGTGGTTTTTGTATAAATTAACTATGTGACAAAGGAAATTGTCATTTTATCATTTTGTAATTAGATTACTTGAATATATATAAATGATAAAAGTCTTTATAATTAGTTATGGATTATAAGATATGAGACAATATCAATCCACTAAAGGTTTAATCATTAAATATCCATAGTCGTAGTATTATCGAGACTGGACATCGATAATGCAGAATAGGCTAGTATTACACTTGTGCGCGTTATGGAAGCGTAACAACATAGTTATCATATATTTGGGTATTGGATACTCATTCAAGTGCAATATAAGGTTATGTTTATCGATGGTACGGAAACAGCTTCGTTCTGGATAGACCCCTCGAAATCTCATTGGTAGTATGACTATGTGTCTATGGGAATCCGAATCAGGGTAGATGTATTTGGTCTTAACTTGAGACTTGCATCGCTAATACTTGCGACAATCAGTACGCTTTGGTTTTGTTCGTTCGGGGCTTTAACAGGTTCTGTGTACGCCTCTTCTGGGATTATTGAGAATCGTAGTGTATTGGGTGTGATGTCAAGATGGAAGTATCACTTCAGTCAAATGGAGATGATGATCACACATGGATATAAAACTGGTACTCTATTTTGTTGCAACTATCTGGATAATATAACAAGGTCATGATTATCCGATTAAAGAGACTAGTTACTTATGATCCGATATATGCTTCGTACTTGGCAGACACAACTCCAGCCCCAGGCCTAGCATGTGACATCCGATACTGGATCGCAATACGCAATACTTGGTATACTACGCTTGATATAGATTATGTATTCCTTAAAAGAATATTTCTGGAGAATTGGGTAGGCACGGTGCTTTGCTAGAAGCCAACCATGTCGTGTAAATCGGTAAGAACGTGGTACCGGGTACGCATAAATTTGGATAGTTCGACGACCGGATTTACTGCCAACATATCCATGGATCTCATGGGTCGCTTCCCAAAGATTCATCGATGACGTTTGACTCGAACAGAATTAATCTGGGATTAATTATGAGAGAGAGAAAATTAATCTAGGATTAATTACGACAATAATTTATCTGGGATAAAATTCGAATAGTAGAGAGAGAACGATTAATTTGGAATTAATCGATTAAATAATATATTCGATATATTAAATGAAATTAGATTTCATAGTAGAATTAAAATTGGATTTTAATTCGGGCGAACGAATTAATTTAGAATTAATTTGTAAGTGACTTTAATATTTAATTATGTCGCAACGGAAAATTCGTTAATTCGGAATTAACGAATCCGAGCCCGAAATATGTTTAGCCGGCCCACTCGAATTTTGAATTTAAAGTGGGGCCCACAAGTCACATCACTTGTCAACTACACTTACTTTATGGTGATGGAAGTTAGTAGTGGTTGATGGCTTGTTTCTTACACAAGCTTATTTTATTTTGAAGTGTGATTGACTTTTACTAACTTTGAAGTTTGGTATTAGGTTAATTGTTTTTGGAAAATCAAAAAAATCTCTCACTCTCTCATCACTTGTAATTTCCGATTATACTCTTTCCCTCTCCCTTGCCCATTGTCGAGAGTTGCTCTCAAGAACAAGGAGATTTTGTTGTACACTTTTCATTGCTAGCACATTAAAGGAGTCCAATAAAGGTGTTAGGGAAACCATTCCATTGAGTTTGGAATTCAAAGATCAAAGCATGGAGCTCAACATTCATACAAATGAGGGCTTGGAGCACTTCTCAAGGAGGCAAATTTTTGTATTCTCTACATCCACTTATCCGCTCAATGTAAGTATTTTCCGCAAACTTACTTTGTTTATTCACACAAATTTTATGCTTAATAGATCCTTGGCATGTTCTATGAGAACCCAACAATGGTATCATGAGCCAATTTTAAGCATGAAATAATTAGGGTTCATAAACTTTATTTTGGGTATTTTGTGATTTGAGCATGATATCTTCAAATTGAATGTTTGGTTATGCTTAGATTATGATAACTTAGAATTATGCATGATTAATTTTGAGAAAAATTAATTAGATTAATTTTCCCCAAATTAGATGCCATGGCCGAATATGATGGACCTTAGAAGCTCATGGTGATTTTGAATTTTTGGACCATTGGATGTGTTTAAATGCATGAGATATATTGATTTGTGATTTAATTGGATTGAAATCAAAATTGGATATAAAAATGCTATATTGCCGTGAGTATTGGAAGCATGGAATGAGTTGATTTTGCTTCAATTTTGTTGGACATCAATTGAAAAAATTAAAGCATGATTAATTAGGTAAATTGGTGTTTTGGAAATATTAATTTAACTAATTAATTATGGTTAATACACTTTAATTAAAAATTGTGATATTTGTAATATTGTAATTAAATAAATTAGCCTTTAATTTTAAATTGGGCTAATGTTGTTGTATTTGGGCTTAATGGGCTTGGTTGGGCCAAGTTGGTTTAGGACAATTGGATTGGATCCAAATTGGGCCTAAAACCATACCATAAAGTCCAAATAGAATAATTTGGCCTTTAACTATTTAATTGGGCCTAATGGGCCAAAATTAATTTTATAGCAAATGGTGGTTCCTTATTGGGCTTTGGTTGCCAAAGTCCATGCCTTAAGAAATTAATTAAAAGCCCATTGAACTTTAATTAAATTGACATTGGATGTTAATTGGGCCTTTGAGACCCATTTAGATTGAATTTAGAACTAAGTCTAAAAGGCACATACTTAAGTGTAATTAATTAATTTAGAATTAAATATGAATTAGTATTGAATACGAATTAAATTGGATTTAATATTGTTGTTCGATATAATTCAAGAATTCGCACTTTGAGTACTTATTCTTAAACGAGTTGGACTCGCGCAAATCAAATCGTTGTTTGAACATTGGATGATCATTAATTCAAAGATTAATTAATTGGATTAGATTGATTGAATAACATGCTTTGTGTGAATACATAGATGTATTGTATGAATAATGTATATCAGATGGATATTAGATGGGTGAGGGCAATTTTGGAAATTGTTGTAATAAATTTAGAATTTATTAATTGGACCTGCGTGTCCAGCCTTATATCTCTTGACTCTTTGTACTTCTCTTCTCACCAATTCCCCTCAATGTAAATGAGGTTTCTTTATTGTATTATGTAATTGGGTAGAAGTTAGAATAGTGCTAGCCGGGGAGAGGAAAATTAGAGATTTGTTCTAGGAATAATTTGTTGAATATCCATCTGCATATCGTTATTATTTATTTCGCGCCTTATTATGCTTTTAGAATGCATGCTTAAGGGTGTATGATGAGACCTAATCAAAGATAATAAATTGGTTGCCAATTTAAGCGAAAATCCCTCAAACAAATATTAAGTGAATTCCTTCCATTGAGTGGTTCTCTCTCAAGATCCAAGTTTGACATTGGTTTGTTGGCCAAAGTCAAGATCAATGTCCATCGCGAATGTGTTTGAACCAAGAAGGCTTTGTTATATATCGCATGTCTTGGGCAAGTTGTGATTTGTTGGCCAAAGTCAATGTCATTTCTTGTTCATCGACATGGATTACGAAGCTTTCCCACTGTCAATGGGTCCCGCTTAACTGGAATCATTAAGCTTGTTTAGCCAAAGCTAAGGCTTAGTTGATTCAGAGGAAAAGGTTAGGAAAATATATTAGATATATTGGCATATATATATTGTATATATGTTTCGGACTTGGAGGTCCACCTACCGAATCTAGGAATTGGTTGAGATCCAATTGATCTTAGAGATTTACCTAGTTAAATATCATACAACTTGTTGGCCAAAGTCAAGGTTGTGTGTTATTTAACGGGATCCTAGCCCACTAGGAAATTAGGTTTCCCGAGTACTCAACAGAGGGTTAGAGGCTCGCCGAAAATTAGTGGGAGGCTAGTATTGAATTTGCAATTTCGTTCAAATACTAGCCAATACGCGCTTTCAAATTATTTCGTCATTTTATATATTTATTAGTTGGACTAATATTTTATTATTTTATTGTAACAGTTGGATTGTACCCAAAAATCGTTAATTGAATAGTTAGACTATTGCAATTAAGATGGCCGAAAAGATCAACGTTAGGGACATTATCATGGGCGAAAATGTCTTTAATGTGCGAACTTTCCTGACTGGGATATGAACCTCAGGATTGTCCTGGGGGCCGAGAAGATGCTCTATACGATAGAGAGACCTCTCAGGCCTAAGCCCGTAATTGAGCAGCCGCTTGAGCTTGAGCTTTGGAAGACTCAAAGCGATGACAACTCAACTGCTCAATCTGTCATGCTCGCTACAATGACCCCTCAATTTCATCGCCAGAATAAGGGATTGGATCCCTATACTATGATGGCAAAATTGAAGGACCTTCACTGATATAACCTTAGATCGCAAATGTATGAATTGCAGAAAAAGCTCTTTCACTCTCGAATGTCAGAGGGTACATCTGTCGAACACCATGTGTCGCAGATGATTGCTGACATTGAACACCTGGGTCAGCTAGGCATAACCTTTGAGGCTAAGACTTCTATAGATTTAATCTTGCAGTATCTTCCTGACAGCTGGAGCGGGTTCATCATGAACCATAATATGATGAACCAAGACCATAATCTTGGAGAGTTGATGGCAATGCTGCGAGAAACAGAAAATGAGCTTTTAAAGGGCAAAAAGCGCGAGGCGCACTTCGCTTCGACATCTCAGTCTGCCAAGGCTTGGCCAAAGGCTACTGGAGGCGTGAAGAAGAAGAAGAAGAGAAAGGGCAAGACCAAATCATCAAAGTCTTATGGGAAGGCAAAGGACAAATCCCAAGATGTCTGCCTGCAATGTGGCAAACGGGTCACTGGAAGCGTGACTGCCGTGAGTACAAGGCGCACATGAAGGAAATCAAAGCGGGCAAGGCTCCGGCTTCATGTATGTTTGTTATTGAAATAAACATGTCTACTTCTAGTTTTAAAAATTGTATTTTTGATTATGGTTGTGGTACTCATATATACTGATGTGCAGGATCTGTAGATTAGCAGGAGACTGACTTCAGGAGAGATAGACCTCCGAGTTGGAAATGGGACTAGAGTCGCCGTTTTGGCTATTGGGACCTATATTTTGGAACTGACCTCGGGCATGTACTTAATTTATCAGACTGCTATTATGTACCTAGTTTGACTAGGAATATTATTTATGTATCTTGTTTAGCCCAATGTAGGTATACTTTTTTATTCAGAAACACAGAGTGTTTTGTTTATAAAAATGATATTGAGATATATAGTGCTGATGTTAATAATGGTCTTCATATTTTGAATATAAATCAATCTCAAACATATAACGTAACAAACAAAAGGCTTAAATTAAGTAACAAAGATGAAACTTATATGTGGCATTGTCGTCTAGGACACATTAACAAGACTCGCATATCCACACTTTCGAAGAGTGGATACTTGGACGGATTTGATCCAAATTCATATGACGTCTGCAAATCTTATTTATTAGGCAAAATGCCTAAAACACCTTTTAGCGGTAAAGGTGCACGTGCCACCAAACTGTTAGCCCTCGTTTATAACGACGTGTGCGGGCCCATGTCTAGCCAGGCTAGAGGTGGATATGAATACTTCGTAACCTTTACGAATGATGCATCGCATTTTGGTTATGTGTATCTTATGAGACACAAGTCGGAAACTTTTGAGAAATTCAAAGAGTTTCGACACGAAGTAGAAAAACAGACCGGTAAAAGTATTAAAATATTACGGCCGGACCGTGGTGGAGAATACTTAAGCAATGAGTTTCTCGATTACTTGAAAGAGTTTGGTATTCTTTCACAGTGGACTCCTCCAAGAACACCTCAATTAAACGGTGTGTCCGAACGGAGAAACTGAACTTTGTTGGACATGGTAAGGTCTATGATGAGTCGCACAGAGCTACCAATTTCCTTCTGGGAATATACATTGAACAGTGCAATACTTATTTTGAATAAGGTTCCGTCAAAATAAGTTCAACAGACTCCATATGCAATATAGACATGAAAGAAACCAGGTTTCTCATTCCTGAAGATTTGGGGATGCTGGGCAAACGTTAAACGTTTGGATGGTACCAAACTAGAACCCAAATCGGATAAGTGCCTATTTGTAGGTTATCCAAGGGAAACCAAAGGATATTACTTCTACCACCCACAAGAGAACAAGGTATTTGTTGTTCTACATGCTGTTTTCCTCGAAAAGGAATTCCTAAATGCAGTGGTAAGTGGGAGGAAAGTAGAACTCAATGAAAATCGGAGTGATACTGTTCCTGGCACCGATTCCTTAACGGAACACGAACAGTTCATCAGGGATGAGACTGTACCACAATCTTCTAATACACAAGAATCGTGTAGGTCGGAGAGAGTCAGAAAACAACTTGAGAGGTATGGGTTTCTGATCTCATCTCATGTGGATATTAATCTTATTGAGGAAGACGAACTGGCTACGTATGAGGAAGCGATGCAAGGTATCGACTCCGGTTTATATCAAGATGCCATGAAATCTGAAATGGATTCCATATATATCAACCAAGTCTGGACACTGGTTGATGCACCAGAAGGCGTAAAGCCTATTGGTTGCAAATGGGTCTTCAAGAAGAAGACTGACATGGATGGCAACATACAAATGTACAAAGCTAGGGTTGTAGCGAAAGGGTATCGTCAACAACATGGTGTCGATTATGACGAAACTTTTTCACCTGTTGCCATTATTAAATCCATTCGGATAATGTTTGCTATTACTGCATATTTCGATTATGAAATATGGCAGATGGACGTCAAAACCGCATTCCTTAACAGAAATCTTTTGGAGGATGTTTATATGCAACAGCCTGACGTTTTTGTTGTGCCAAAACATGCAAACAAGGTTTGCAAGTTAAATCGATCCATTTATGGATTAAGTAAGCATCGCGTTCTTGGGACCAACGTTTTGATGAGATCATAAAAGAATATGATTTCGTTCAAAACGAGGATGATCCTTGTGTATATAAGAAGGTTAGTGGGAGCGCTTTGACATTCATTTTCCTTTACGTTGATTATGTATTACTTATTGACAATGACATTCCCATGCTACAATCGGTGAAAACTTGGCTTTCATTAAAATTCTCCATGAAAGATCTGGGAGAAGCGGCCTTTATTCTGGGAATAAAGATCTACCGGGATAGATCAAGAAAGCTGCTTGGACTCTCCCAGAGCACATACATTGACAAAGTGTTTAAGAGATTCAACATGGATCAGTCTAAGAGTGGACTGTTGCCAGTGTCACATGGTGTCACTCTATCTAAGGATATGTGTCCTAAAAATCAAGATGAGATAGACAACATGAGTCGGATCTCGTTCGCTTCTGCAGTCGGATCGATCATGTATGCCATGATATGTACGCGACCTGATGTCTCGTATGCTTTGAGCATATATAGTCGCTATCAGGCCGATCCAGGTGATGGTCACTGGATTGCAGTTAAGAACATCCTTAAGTATCTTAGACAAACTAAAGATGCATTCTAATCTATGGAGATGGAGAACTTGAGGTAACTGGGTTTACCGATGCAAGTTTCCAAACCGATAAAGACGACTGTAAGTCACAATCCGGGTACATATTTTGTTTGAATAACGGAGCAGTGAGTTGGAAATCTTCTAAGCAAAAGACTGTTGCCGATTCAATAATAGAAGCGGAATACATCGCTGCAGCTGAGGCAGCAAAAGAGGAAGTTTGGATCCGTAAATTCCTAATTGGATTTGGAGTAGTTCTGTTAGCAGCTGAGCCCGTTCCTTTGTATTGTGACAATATCGGGGTTATAGCGCAGGCTAAGGAACCGTGGACTCATAAACGATCCAATCATGTACTTCGACGTTACCATCTGATTCGTGAGATCATACATCGTGGCGATGTGAAGATCAAGAAGGTCACATCAGATGACAACATTATAGATCCGTTGATGAAGGCTATTCCTCAGAAAAAGTATGAGCGACGTGTATATAGTTCAGGTGTTAGATACTTGAGTGATGGCTATAGGCCAAGTGGGAGATTGTTGGACAATTGTGACCCATAGCATCACTATTTGTAAAAGACATTGTGGTTTTTGTACAAATTAACTATGTGACAAAGGAAATTTCCATTTTATCATTTTGTAATTAGATTACTTGAATATATATAAATGATAAAAGTCCTTATGATTAGTTCCGGATTATAAGATATGAGACAATATCAATCCACTAAAGGTTTAATCATTAAATATCCATAGTCGTAGTATTATCGAGACTGGACATCGATAATGTGGAATAGGCTAGTATTACATTTGTGCGCGTTATGAAAGCGTAACGACATAGTTCTCATATATTTGGGTATTTAATACTCATGCAAGTGTAATAAGAGGTTCTGTTTACCGATGATACAGAAACAGCTTCGCTCTGGATAGACCCCTCAAAATCCCATTGATAGTTTGACTATGTGTCTATGGGAATCCGAATCAGGGTAGGTGTATTTGGTCTTAACCTGAGACTTGCACGCTAATACTTGCGACAATCAGTACGCTTTGTTTTTTATCGTCCAGGGCTTTAACAGGTTCTGTGTACGGCTCTTCTAGGTTTATTGAGAATCGTAGTGTATTGGGTGTGATGTCAAGATGGAAGTATCACTTCAATCATATGGAGATGATGATCACGTAGGGATACAGAACTGGTATCCTATTATGTTGCAACTATCGGGATAATATGACAAGGTCATGATTATCCAATTAAAGAGACTAGTTGTTTGTGATCTGATATATGCTTCGTATGGGGCAGACACAACTCCAGCCCCAGGCCTAACATGTGACATCTGATACTTTATCGTAATACGCAATACTTGGTATATTACGCTTGATATAGATTATGTATTCCTTTAAAGAATATCTAGAAGCCAACCATGTCTTATAAATCGATAAGAATGTGGTACCGGGTACACACGAATTCAGATAGTTGGACGACCAGATTTACTACCAACATATCCAGGGATCTCATGGGTCGCTTCCCAAAGATTCACCGATGATGTCTGACTCGAACAGAATTAATCTGGGATTAATTATGAGAGAGAGAAAATTAATCTGGGATTAATTACGGCAAGAATTTATCTGGGATAAAAATCGAATAGTAGAGAGAGAACAATTAATTTGGAATTAATCGATTAAATAATATATTCGATATATTAAATGAAATTAGATATCATAGCGGAATTAAAATTGGATTTTAATTCGGGCGAACGAATTAATTTAGAATTAATTCGTAAGCGACTTTAATATTTAATTATGTCGCAACGGAAAATTCGTTAATTCTGTTTAGCGGGCCCACTCGAATTTTGAATTTAAAGTGGGGCCCACAAGTCACATCACTTGTCAACTACACTTACTTTATGGTGATGGAAGTTAGTAGTGGTTGATGGCTTGTTTCTTACACAAGCTTATTTTATTTTGATGTGTGATTGACTTTTACTAACTTTGGAAGTTTTGTATTAGGTTAATTGTTTTTGGAAAATCAAAAAAATCTCTCACTCTCTTATCACTTGTAATTGTCGATTGTACTCTCTCCCTCTCCCTTGCTCATTGCCGAGAGTTGCTCTCAATAACAAGGAGATTTTGTTGCAAAATTTTCATTGCTAGCACATTAAAGGAGTCCAATAAAGGTGCTAGGGAAACCATTCCCTTGAGTTTGGAATTCAAAGATCAAAGCTTGGAGCTCAACATTCATACAAATGAGGGCTTGGAGCACTTCTCAATGAGGCAAATTTTTGTATTCTCTACATCCACTTATCCGCTCAATGTAAGTATTTTCCACAAACTTACTTTGTTTATTCACACAAATTGTATGCTTAATAGATCATTGGCATGTTTTAGGAAGACCTAACACAAATATCTTACATACCAAGATCACATGTTCTAAGCTCAGACATGCTATTTCAAGCCACTTACACTTTTGGTATTTTCATGTATTTATTTATTTTTGTATTTTCCTTTTTTTTTAAAAAAAAATTATAAAAGACACAATAAAAGACTTGTTATTTTCCATTGGTACGTGGAATTTTATCCCGATGCAAAAATAAATTGCAAAATGTAATCATGCAAAAATAAAATACATGCACATATAAATGCAAAGTAGGAAAAATGCATCATTTATGAAGAGATACACCAAAATGCAATCTCATCAAACCTTTTAGGATTAAGGTATTCTGAGGTTAATAGGAAATAATCTTATTTTCTTACCCAAATTTTCTTAGGAATCTCTTTCACTTGAGAATTCATTGTTTGCATCATCAATTTGTCTAATAAAGTGAGTATGTTTGGCAAATCCAAAGATTTCACGAGCTAAATTTGAGGTATCAAATCTAGGTTGAGTGCTCTAAGACCTCTTCTTATGTTTATTTAACATGAAATAATTGGTTCTAATAGATCATGATTTCCCACGGTGGTGACAAACAGGTACAAATCTTATACGAGAATGAGGTTTACCAAAATAATCTTTAGGTTGATGTTGGTCCAGCCACCTTGGTCACCATAGTGTGTTCACTTGGCCATTGGAAGTGGTTAATAGCCATGTCTTCTAACAGATTATAGGCTTCCTCAGCTGATTTCTTGAATAGAGCTCCCCTAGCTGCTTTATCAACTACAGTCCTATTCGAACTATTCAGCCCATTATAGAAAAACTGAATCTGGACCCAGTCTGCATAATAGTGTTGTGGGCATCTTCGCAGTAAATCCTTAAAGCGCTCACATGCTTCATATAAAGTCTCAGTCTCCAGCTGCTTAAATATACTAATTTATGTCCTTAGCTCAGCTGATTTAGCTGGTGGAAAGAATCTCTCAAGAAATTTTATGGCCATATCCTGCCATGTTATGATACTCCCCATTTGTATTGATTGAAGCCAATCCCATGCTTTATCCCTTAAAGAGAATGAGAATAAGCGTAGCCTGATAGCCTATTTACTCACGCCATTCATCTTTATGGTATCTGCGATTTCCAGGAACATCCTTAAGTGCATGTTGGGATCATCTATCATATGGACCTTCTATCATTTATATATCTTGGTGATCTAATCACAAATGATAAAAGAGCAATTTCCTTTGTCACATAGTTAATATTTACAACAACACCGTGATCTGTACAAATAGTGACGCTATGGGTCATAATTTTCCAACAATCTCCCACTTGGCCTATAGCCAGTCACTCAAGTGTATTACACCCGAACTATGTATGATTCGCTCAAACTTCTGCTGAGAAAATGCTTTCGTCAGCGGATTTTCATAATTATCATCTGATACGATTTATTCGATCATCACATCTCCACGATGTATGATCCGAACGAATCAGATGAATAACTGAAGTATATATCTGGATCGTTGATGAGACCATTAATTCTTTAGCCTGCGCTGTAGCCTAGCTCAGCTGCTAACAGAACTATTCCTAATCTGATTAGGTTATTATCAATCCAGAAGGCTTCTATTGCTGCCTCAGCTGCAGCAATAACCCGCTTTTGTTGTTTATTCGGTAACAGTATCTTGCTTGGAAGATTTCCAGCTCACTGTTCCGTTGTTCAAAATTTATAGTACTGTTATTACGACTTATAGTCGTTATATCGGTTTAGGAAACTTGTAACAGTGATCCCAGTCACTTCAAGTTCTCCATCTCCATATTATAAGACAACATCCTTAGTTCTCTAAGATACTAAGTATGTTCTTAACATCAATCCAATGACTATCACTTGGATTGGCCCGATTGTGACTCCATATGCTCAAAGCGTATGAGACACCAGGTCATGTACATTTTTCAATGTACGAGTTCTCGGAGAGTATGAACAACCTTTAAATCTATCCCAATAGATTTTTATTCCTAGAATAAAGATTGTATCTCCCAAGAATTCTACGGAGAATTTTCATGAAAGCCAAGCTTTCACCGATTGTATTATGGGAACATCATTTCCAAGAAATGACATGTCATCATTTATTTTATAGGACATTCATTGTCAGTGCGCTCTCACTAACCTCCTTATATACACAAGAATCATTTCGTTTTTGAATTAAATCATATACCATTATGATTACATCAAAACGATAATTCCAAGAACGCAATGCTTGCTACAATCTGCCCATGGATCGAATAACCTGCAAACCTTGTTTGCTTGTTTTGGTACGACAAAACCGCCAGGATGTTATAAACATCCTCCGAAAGGTTTCAGTTAAGGAAAGCGGTTTTGGCATTCAGCTGCCATATTTCATGAATGAAATATGCAACATCAGCAAGCATTCTCCAAATGGATTTAACAATGGCAACCGTTAAAAGGTTTCAACGTAATCGACACAATGTTGATAACGATACCTTTTCGCTACAATCCTAGCTTAGTACATTGGTATGTTGCCATCCATGTATGTCTTCCTTGAAGACTAATATAGTACCAATAGGCACAATGCCTTTCGGTACAACAACTAGTTCCAGACTTGGTTGGTATACATGGAATCCATTTCGGATATCATGGCACTTTGCCATAATAGGGAGTCGATACCTTGTATCACTTCCTCATACGTAGTCAGTTCGTGTTCCTCAATAAGATTGACATCTTTATGAGGTGAGATCAGAAACCCATACCCCAGGTTGTTTTCTGACTCTCTCCGACTTACGCAGTTCTTGTGTATTCGAAGATTACTGGTATAGTTTCATCCTTGATGAACTATTTTGTATTCCATTAGGAATCGGTGCCTGGAATAGTATTACTCCGATTTTTCATCGAGTTTTACTATCCTCTCACTTACCACTGCATATCGGTATTCCTCTTAGGAAAACCGCATGGCGAGCAACAATTACATTGTTCTCTTGTGAGTTGTATAAGTACTATACTTTGGTTTCCCTAGGATAACCTAAAACTTAGGCACTTATCCAATTTGGGTTCTAGTTTGGTATCATCCAAACGTATGCCTTGCATACCCAAATCTTCAGGAATGAGAAAACCCAGTTTCTTTCCTGTTCATATCTAATATGAAGTATGTCTAACAGATTTTATGGAACCTTATTCAAAATAAGTTCTGCACTGTTAAATGCGTATCCGTTGAAGGAAATGGTAGCTCAGAGCGACTCATGATTAACCTTATCATGTCCAACAAGATTCGGTTTCTCTGCTCGGACACACCGTCAAATTGACGTGTTCGGGGAGGAGTCCTCATTGAAAGAATACTATACTTTTTCACGTATTTGAGAAACTTATTGCTTAAGTATTTTCATCATGGTCTAACCGTGACGGTATTAATACTTTAGCCGATCAGTTTGTTTACTTCGTGTCGAAACTCTAAAAGTTTCTGATTTATGTTTCAAAGGAAACACATAACCATAACGCGATGCCACATTTGTAAAGGTCACGAAATATTCATATCCACATCTAGCCTAGCTAGATATGGGCCCACTTACGTCACTATGACCAAGGGCTAACAGATCGATGACACTTGCACTCTTACCAAGTAAAAGTGTTTCAGGCACTTTGCCTAATAAACTAGATTCGTAGACATTATTTGAATAGAATCAAATCTGTCCTAGTACCCACTCTTCAAAAGTGTGGATATACGAGTCTTGTTTAATTGTGTCCCAGACAACAACGCCACTTATAAGTCTTAACTGATTTATTCAGTTCGAGCTTATTTGTTTGTCATGTTATATATGTGAGATTGATTTATATTCAAAATATAAATGCTGTTATTCACATCTAATGTGTTTATCTCAATATCATCTTTATATATAAAACACTTTAGTGTTCTAGAATATAAAGGTATACCCGCAATGGGTTAAACCCTGATATAGAGATAATGTTTCTAGTCAAACTAGTTACATTTTAACAGTTTCCTAATTTAAGTACATACCCGAAGGGTAGTTCCTAAACTTAGGTATCTACGGTTAAAACAGCGACTTTCGTCCCGTTTTCAATTCCTATATTAATCTCCACTGAAGTCAGTATCCTGCTTATCAGCAGATTCTGCACACCAGTACATATTTATGTACCACACTCAGTATCTAAAATCCAATTTTAATACTAGTAGTGAACATGTTGATGACAAACATATTTGAAGTCAGAGTCTTGCCCGTTCTTCAATTCCTTCATGTCTGCCTTGTCCATACGGCAGTCACGCTTCCGTGTCCCCGTTTGTCACAGTTTAGGCAGACATTTTGGGATATGTCCTTTGTCTTCCTAGAAGATTATAATGACTTTGCCTTTGCCCTTTTCACACTCCAGAAGCCTTTGGCCAAGCCTTGGCCTTCTAGAATATCGAAGTAAGATGCGCCTTGCGCTTCTTGCCTTATTGCAAACTTTGGCTTTGTCTCTTTGAGAATAGCCATTAACTCTCCAAGACTTTATTATTGTAATTTTCACTTCTAAGATCTAAGAATAGATCTATGAAGATCCTTCAATTTCATTATCATACTATAAGGATCTAATCCTTAGTTCTGAATAAGAAATTAAGGAGTCTATGCGGCAAGCATAATGGATTAAGCACTAAAGTTATCATCACATGAATCTTCCAAAGATCATACTCTACTATTTACTTAACTCCGGGCTTAGGCCTAAGATGTTATTCTATCAAATAGATTAACTTCTCAGTTTTCAGGACTATCCTGATTCATTAATCCCAATTTGAAAATTAAAGTCGTTTAAATACATTTTCACCCAGGATTATGTTTTAAACACTAATCTTTCAATTATCTTGATTCTAATAGTCCAACTATTTAATCAACGATTTTAGGTACTATTCATTATAATGATTACTATAATCCAACTATATAATCAACTATAATTTAATTGATTAATTCAATTATATTGATTACTATAATCCAATTATAAAATCAACTATTATTGAAATAGTTTGAATACAGTCCAACTGTTTAATTAAAACAACAATTAATTTATTAGTCCAACTAATAAATAATTTATTGATGAATAATTTGTAATGAGCGCGTATGGCAAGTAACTAAACGAATATTGCAAATTTAATACTTGCCTCCCACTATTTTTCGGCGAGCCTCTAACCCTCTGTGGAGTACTCGGGAAACCTTGTTTCCTAGTGGGCTAGGATCCCGTTAAATAACACACAATCTTGACTTTGGCCAACAAATTGTATGATAATTAATTAGGTAGATCTCTAAGATCAATTGGATCCCATCCAATTCCTAGATCCAGTAGGTGGACATCCAAGTCCGAAACATATATCTTATATATGCCAATATATCCAATATATTGCCTAATCTTTTTCCTCTGAATCAACTAAGCCTTGGCTTTGGCATAACAAACTTAGTGATCCCAGTTAAGCGGAACTCATTGACCATGGAAAGCTTCGTAATCAATGTCGATGGACAAGAAGTGATCTTGACTTTGGCCAACAAATCACAACTTGGACAAGACACCGATATGGAACAAAGCCTTCGTGATTCAAACACATCCTCGACGGACAAAGGTCTTGACTTTGGCCAACAAACCAATGCCAGTCTGGGATCTTGAGTAAGAATCACTCAATGGAAGGAAAAACGCTTAATATGTTTTGAGGGTTTTTCGCGTGCATTGGCAACCAATTAATTATCTTTGTTAAGGTCTCATCATCATACACCCTTAAACATGCATTATAAATACATAATAAGGCGCATATAAATAAATATAATAATGATATGCGGATGGATACTTAAACATTGTTCCTAGAACAAATCTCTCTATTTCCTCTCTCCCGCTAGCACAAGTATTACTTCTACCCGTTACATAACACTTCTAAAGAAACCTCATTTACATTGAGGGTAATAGGTGAGAAGAGAAATACAAAGAGTAATGAGGTAATAGGCTGGACACGCAGGTCCAATTAATAAATTCTAAATTTATTACAACAATTTCCAAAATTGCCCTCACCCATCTAATATCCATCCGACATACATTATTCATGCATCGCAACCATGTATTCACACAAGCATGTTATCAATCAATCTAATCCAATTAATTAATCTGAATATTAATGACCATCCAATGTTCAAACAACGATTTGATTTTGTGCGAGTCAAACTCATTTTGCGAATAAGTACTCAAAGTACGAATTCTTGAATTAAATTAAACTACAACATTAAATCCAATTTAATATGTATTTAATACTAATTCACTATTAATTCCAAATTAAATATTACACTTTATAAGAAACCTTTACGACTTAGATTCTAAATCTAATCGTTACGGGTCTCAAAGCCCGATTAACATCCAATGTTAATTTAATTTAAAGTCCAATGGGCTTTTAATTAATTTCTAAGGCATGGACTTTTGGTCAATATGGTCAAACCCAAATATCAAAGCCCATTAAAGGAATCACCCTTATATGCCAAGAAACCAATTTAAGCCCATTAGGCCCAAATAAAGTTAAAGGTCCATTAGTCATAATTGGACTTTATGGATGCGGTTTTGGGCCCAATTGGATCCAACCAATTTAGCCTAAACCTAACTTGGTACAACCAAGCCCATTAAAGCCCAATTACAACTTTACAAGCCCAATTTCCAAAATAGGCCAAATTAATTAAATTACTAAATTCCAAATTTTATAACTCAATTAACCAAAGTGTATTGTCATAATTAATTACCCAAATTAACATTTCCAAAACACAAATTTGTACAATTAATTATGCTCAACATGATCAAAACATGTCCAACACATTTTAATCAAAATCAAACCCATTTCATGCTTCAATACTCACGGCATTTTGGGGTTATTTATGTCTGATTCGGTTTCAATCCAATTAAATCCACAATCAACATTAAATCAACATTTTCCAAATGATTTTAACTCATCCAATGATCAAAAATCAAAAATTACCATGATATTAGGGTTCATTGGTATTCGGCCAAGCCAACCCAATTTGGGGAAAATTTTTCCAAATCAATTTTCATGAAATTGATCACATCCAACTTCAATTAAACATCATTCAAGCATACTCAATCAAACAATTTCATCAAATCATGCTCGAATAGATTTTACCCAATTTTAACCCTAAATCATTTTCATGCTCAATTAGGCTCTGATACCATTGTTGGGTTTTTTCTAAGCATCCCAAGATCATATCAAGTAATGAATATACATGTGAATACTCAACGAATATGGCAGAATCATACTCACATTGATCGGTTGTGCGATGCGACGAACAAAATCCTTGTGCTCCTCCTAGAAGCTCTCGGCAATGGGCAGAATTTATCCTCCAAAATTTTCGGCCATGGTCCTCCATTGATGCTCCAAGCTCCAAGCTTCTCAAATGGTGATTCCAAGCTCACAAGTGCGGTTCCCTATCACCTTAGGATGACCCTTAAGTGTGCTAGCACAAGAAGATTGCCACAATCTTCTCTTTGGCTTCTCCTTTTACTATGCCAAGCAAGAAAACAAGAATAAAAATGGCTTCAAAAGCCGAAGGGAGAGAAGAGGGAAATGGTTCCAAACCTTGTGTATTGAAGAAAGGGAGAAGAAAGTGTGTTATGTATTTGGTTTATTTTTATTTCCAAAACAATTACCATTTTCAAAAGTCAAAGGCATTAATGCCAACAACCATTCATCACTATTCACATCACTAATGACAAGTTGTCAAATCACTCAAAGTGACTAGACATCACATCAATCGATTGACTAATGATTTGACGCTTGATGTGACTTGTGGGCCGCACTTGAATTCGAAATGTCAGTGCGCCCGCAAACACTCCTGGGCTCGGGTTCGCTAATTCAAATTAACAAATCTTCTGTTGCGACGTAATTAAATAATTATGCCTAGCGAAATTACTATTCACGTCGCTCTACGAATTAATTCTAAATTAACTCGTTCGCCCAAATTAAAATCTAATTTCAATTCCGCTTCGAAATCCAATTTCTTATAATATATCGATTATATTATTTTATCGATTAATTCCAAATTAATCGTTTTTCTCTTTTATTAATATTTTATCCCAGATAAAATATCTCTGTAATTAATCCCAGAATAATTTTCTCTCATTTAATGAATCCCAGATTAATAAAGTGTGAGTCATACGTCATCAGTGAATCTTCGGGAAGCGACCCATGAGATCCCCGGATATGTTGGCAGTAAATTCGATCGTCGGACTATCCGAACAAGTACGTACCTAGTACTACGTTTTTACCGATTTACAAGACAAGGTTGGCTTCTAGCAAAGCGCCATGCCTATCCAATTCTCCAGAAATATCCTTACAGGAATATGTGATCTATATCAGGCGTAGTATACGTAGTATTGCGTATTTCGATCCAGCATCGGATGTCACGTTCAAGGCTGGGGCTGGAATTGTGTCTACCCCGTACGAAGCACATATCAGATCTCTGGTAACTAGTCTCTATAATCGAATAAACATGACCTAGTCATAATATCCCGATAGCTACAGCATATAAGAGAACCAGTTCCGTATCCTACGTGATCATCATCTCCACTATGACTGGATTGATACTTCCATCTCGACATCACACCCAAACACTACGATTCTCAATATACCCAGAAGAGGCGTACACAGAACTTGTTAAAGCCCTGGACGACCAAAACCAAAGTATATTGATTGTCGCAAGTATTAGCGGTGCAAGTCTCAGGTTAAGACCAAATACACCTACCCTGATTCGGACTTCCATCCACACTAGTCATAATAACCAATGGAATCCGAGGGGTCTATCCAGAGCGAAGTTGTTTCCCATACCATCGGTAAACACAACCTCCTATTACACTTGCATGAGTATCCTATACCCAAATATATGAGAACTATTGTTATGCCCTCACAACGCGCACAAGTGTAATACTAGTCTTTTACGCATTATCGATGTCCAATCTCGATAATACTCGGACTAGGGATATTTATGATTAAACCTTTATGGATTGATACTGTCTCATATTATCTTAATCCGGAACTAATCATTGGACCTTCTACCATTTATATATCTTGGTGATCTAATCACAAATGATAAAAGAGCAATTTCTTTTGTCACATAGTTAATTTGTACAACAACACCATGATCTGTACAAATAGTGACGCTATGGGTCATAATTGTCCAACAAATTATACCCAAATATAATACAATCCTAGTAAAATAAACCCATATAAAACATAAAATACTTTAAAATTTTGTGCATGGGCTTTCTAATTTAATTAAAGTTCAGCCCAACACTTAAACATCACATAACCTTAAAAATATGAAACGTAAAAGTTGTAGGGATAACTTTCTTCTGTATGTTGTCCAAGAAGCTTTTGAATTGGACTTTTATTTAATCTACAAAGTTTTATATCCATGCGTCCTCTTTCTAATGCAACTTGAATCACTAAAATCAGACATCGGATGAGAAAGTTACGTCCAAAATACAAAGACTGCTGAAATCCCGCCACTACTAATGTACAATTAGGAAATTAAGCCCGAAATCAATCAAGGCAGCCCATGCACGTCCAAAAACCATTCCATTCTTGTCTTAAGCATAATAAAGCCTTTATATAAAGTATCATGCATGGACCAAACTCCAGAACCAATGGAATCTTTCAAATCCACCAAAAAGGCCCAATATATCAATCTGACCAAGCCATGCAATCAGCCACAACTTCAAGTTAACTTGGCCCAGCAAACAGAGCTCATTCTGGATCACATCATGAAGTATAATCAATTTATGATTCATCATCACTATGAAAGATATTTTTGACTTTCTTGCCTCTCGACTTCATATAAGTGGGATATTCTGATCTTATATGCCCAAATCCCTCACATTTATGACTTCTAACTCCTTCGAGCTTCTTATCATCATCACTGTCAGTCTTAGTCTCATGCATCTTATTGTACAACTCAGTATAAGCTACCTGACGATCATCCTCACATTCAAATACATCATTAGAGGACTCTGAACGGGCATCCATATCGTTCCCATTAACAACACTGAAAGAAAATACAATGTAATTGTATCTCTCCTCAGAAGAGTCATCGGAAGTATAACCAAATTCTTATTCATTACCACTATGAGAGACATTCTTGCCTCTCGACTTCATATAAGTGGAATATTTTTAATCTTATGTGCCCAAATCCCTCACAATAGTGACATTTAACTCCTTCAGGCTTTTATCATCACCACTGTCATTCTTCTCTCATGCCAATTAGACCTATTTTCCTAGACCTCTCTCTGTGTTTTTCAATTTTATGCATATCTATCCATTTATCACTTTTCTTGGAGTTGCAAAATTCATTGAACCTCTTAACAAAAATAGATATATCATAATCAATAGAATCCTTAACTTCTACTTTCTCAGTTTTTTCATGGTAATGTTCTTAGATCTTCTAAACCCAGGAAGTTTGCTTTCATAAACCTGAATGTTACCTGCAAGGTCCTCTAGTTTCAGGTTATCTAAATCATTACTCTCTTCTACAGCAGTGATCTTAGGCAAGAATCTCTCAGGTATAGACATCAGGATTTTCCTAACAATTATATTCACACGAATGGTCTCACCTAGGTTAAAACTGGAATTAACTATATCGTTAATTCCAGCATAAAACTTATCAAAGGTTTCATCTTCCTTCATACGAGCAACTTCAAATCTTGTAACAAGATCTTGAAGTTTAGAGTTCTTGACAGATAATGTGTCTTCATAAACAGTCTCGAGAACATCTCAAGCATTCTTGACAACCTCATACATGAAAACTCTTCTAAATTCTATGGACCATGCAGTAGTGTGTATAGCATTAATGGCTTTATTGTTCATATTGATGTCTTCAAATTCCTCTTCGGACCATGTAAGTTTGTACTTTGGAGTAAACACCTCATTTAGGGTAGCCATGAGTTCTTTCCACCCATACTCATCAGACATTTATACCCCTCATCTAGAGGTTTGAGGAACGCTCTCATGTGCACTTTCTAGTGAGGGTAATTTGTCTCATCAAAGAATTTAAGACAATTCAGGGATTGGCTTCTATCCATAGTTAAAGGGTCAATGATTGAGTGATGCTCTTATACCAATTGAAAATTACAATAATGTTGTGACCCTATACACCAATAGGGGGATTAGGTGTAAACAACGATATTAAAAAACAACTCTATCTAAGACAAGTCTAGGGTAAAGTTTCTAGTATTGAAAATTTATAAATAGTATTGAAAATTTATAAATAGTATTGAAAATTTGATAACATGACTAAAATCATGATATGTAAATGTGAATCGTGAAATATAGATTGAGAACCATGAAACATGACTTGTAAAACCATGGAGTTGTCGGAGATTAGCGTGATTTGGAGAAACGACAACTCGTATTAGGAGCGATTCATTTATCACATTGGGAATTATCATCTCAATCTTTCTTAAGCTTCATTAATGGTATTGGAAGCCATTCATCTTCAATTTGTTTAAGAGATTGACGTGAAATAAGGAGAAGCAAACTAAGAGTTTTTAACTATTTAAGGTTTATACCCAAAAATTATTAATTTTCAAAACCTAATCTTCCCATGCCACTAGTAATTTAAAACGAAATTAATTAAGAATAACTAAATGTATTTGGTTTAGTTCATTATCAACTCAATAGCATTAATTTTGGGAAATTTCATTAAATCAAACAGAGCATTGCAGAGGGAGTTAAAGTCTTGAGAATGAATGTGAGAAGAGTTTTTTTATTGAGAAAAGCTGTGAGAGCGCTATTTTTATAAGATTAAATGTGGAGTTTTTAAAATGATATGAAATTAGTAATATAATGATTTCATTTGCTGCATATGAATAAAGAACATTTACGGTTTTTTAAACCATTGATCTTTAGGTAATGGTAGATATAATTAGTGGATCTCATTATTAAGGTATTTTCTTTTGTAATTTGTGAATAAAGAAGGTAACACAATTATTTTTACTTTTTTTTAATTTTATTTTCTTATTTATTTTCTCTTTTCAATTCACTAGATAAAAAATATAAAAAATGGCATCCAACTATTCTATAGATTTTTATAATGACACTTTAGTATTTGTAGTTTTGAAAATACAAGTTTTAGTTTTTGCCGTTAAATATTTTCTATTAATTTTGAGTCACTTTTTATTCGATTAGTGTTAAATGATTTGAATACCCTAAAAAATATTCAAAGATAGGAAAAAATTATTTTAAAATTATATTCAATTAACAAAAAAAAATTAATATTAAAGATTAAAACTTGTATTTCTAAAATTGTATGGATTAAGTGTTGTTGATGGTGTTTTCAGGCATTATGTTATTTAAAGCAGCACGACAGGGGTAAAAAGGTAATTCACTTCTCAGTCAAGATTATTAATGCCGACCCGACCACTAAAGAGTCAACAGTAAGAGGCCGGGAACTTTACGGTTAGTGACCGAGCACTTGAGTTCAAGATGACCGGGCAATTATCAGGTCGACAGCAGCATTCTCAGTACAAAAGACTATTATGACCGACCACATGAAGACCGAGCATAGGGCAAGACATGTTCGGGAAATAAAGCATTCTATCCATACAAGATAAGATAATAAGTTATCCTACTTTCATGGGGTAAACTAGTAAGTCAATGTCCTAGTATGATAAGAAAGTAAATGTAGTTTTGATTAGGAATCCTTATGGGAAAATGGAATAGTTTTGACTAGGAATCCTTATGGGAAAATGGAATAGTTTCAACTAGGAAATTCTTATAGAGAAGGAATATGATTTCTACACTATTATAAATAGGAGGGCAGAGTATGTGTAAAAGGCATCAAAAAAGAAGGGATCTGAATCTTCAAGCTCTGACTTGTAGAAAACAAAAAGAGACCCGAAAAGAGTGTTTAAGTAATAAAAGTATCATCTTGTTTGTGTCCGTTGACGTAGGTCGGATCCAATCCACCGAACCACGTTAAATCTCCTTGTTGATTGGTGTGTTTATCTGTTTTTTGCTAAGTTTGCCTTTGGTCCCCCATAACCAAACAAATTCACTATTGAGGGAGGATTAGTCTCGGGAGTGATATTGCCATATTGCCCCTGAGACCAAAATCAGCCGTCAACAGTTGGCGTCGTCTGTGGGGAACTGGACAAAAAGCAACTCGTGTAGTAAGACAATGGCGGAAGGCGGAAACCACCAATCATCAGGAAACTCAGCCGCAGATTGGATGGAGAAGATCGAGGAGAACCTATGGAAAGAAAGGAAGGAAAATCAAACCTTGCTAAAAACCATAGTAGACCGGTTGGAAAAGATAGAGGGAGCACACGACGAGGCCGGGACTAGCCGACGAAGGAACGAAATAGCAGAAGGGAAAAGGGTGATAGACACAAGTGAAGACGATAGACCCAAGAGGAGGGGCCCCTATGGGATAAAATCCGTAGTTGTAGAAAAAGATTCGCAAACAGAGGACACGTGGGAAGAAGAAGAAGAAGGAAGACCATCACCAGATCCCTCCTATGACAGTCTCTACGACTTCAGAAAAGAAGACAGTGAGCATAGCGAAAGTGTGCGGGAAATTCCAAGGGATGAGGAATGCCGCACCCGGGGCAATAGACACACGGAGGGGCACAGGATACGACATGGCGGCGCAAGCAGCGAAATAAAATCTTGGTTAAAAAGGGAAATGACCAAGTGGGGAGTAGGCCTCAAGACCGATGCAGGGGATGCCTGGGATAGTGAGGAGGAATCTCCCCTCGCGGAAAAAATAAGGTCGGCAAAATTCCAAAAGCGATTCAGCATGCCGACCATGGCACCCTACAAAGGCCACTCTGACCCGAAATCACACATCGAAAGCTTTGTCTTGTTGATGGAAGTCCAGGGAGTAGTAGGAGATGCCATCTGCAAAGTGTTCCCCCTAACTTTAGGTGGACCCGCCATCCTATGGTACAGAAGTCTGGCTCCGGGGAGCATCGGAGGCTTCACACAACTTAAGAAATCGTTCATTCGACACTTTAAAGGGGCCTGCGTTCCCAAAAAGACGATTGGAGAATTAAGACTTATGAAGCAAGGAGATGACGAGCCCCTGAAAAATTTTATTGAAAGATACCACAACATGGTACTGGAAGTCGGAGGATATGAGTCCCTAGAAGCCCTAGAAAGCTTAAAGGGAGCTCTAAAAGTCGGGAGGCTATGGACTCATCTGAGAATCCAGGACACGCCAGATTATGCCACCGCCCTAGAGGTAGCCCGGAAGTTTGTCTTGGTAGAAAGCGAAGAAAAGATCTCCCGAAGGGGGACGGCCATTCGGGAAAGAACAGCAAGAACAGAGGCTCCCCGACGACCGGACAGGGAGTTCAAAAGATTCAATCCAAAACCCAAAGAATTCAAACCGATACCTCGAAGAGAGCAGGATGGAGGGGTCGCGACCCAGGTGAATCATGTAGTCCGAGAATAAACATATATTCCTCTGAGCAAACCACCAGGGCGAATCATCATGGAAATACAGGAAAAAGGCCTCTTGATAGAACCCAACCTCAGGAGATTCCCCCCAGATAAAAGGAACCAGAAGTCTTACTGCGTACATCATAATCTGAGGGGGCACACAACGGACGAATGCAAGGATCTGCGGGAACAGATGGAAGACCTGGCGAGGAATGGATATATAAATAAATACATTGACCATGAAGTTATGGCGACTAGGCAGAGGACACATAGCACTGACCAGAGATTCTAATCGGTCAGGGAAAAACTATAAAAAAACTCGGGAGTCAGACGTACCAGAAACGGAACAGGCCCCGGGATTACAAGGTGGTCGGTCGGTATCAAACAATGCCCACAAATGAGCCAAATATAAAGTTTTTTCTCGAAATATCCCGCAGAAGAACTGTAAGGAGGAGAGTATGTCCCCAAATATGAAGAAAACCTTTTTCATCTGCTTTCTTAAAACAAAGTTGAAAGCCATATACAAAAACGGGGGACATACTCGATGCCCACTACAAAAGACAGTTGGCACCAAGGCCGCTTCAACCATCGGCTCGAGGCTGGACTTTGCTCCGCCGAGTTCACTTAGTTTTTCAGCTCGGGGTCGGGGGACGTCCCACCGAGTCAGCCCTGCGGACTGGGGACATAACATTCCCCCAGGTCCAAGTGCCTTTTTTAGCTCGGGGTCGGGGTATGTCCCACCGAGTCAGCCCTTCGGACTGGGGACGTAACATTCCCCCAGGTCCAAGTGCCTTTTTCAGCTCGGGGTCGGGGTACGTCCCACCGAGTCAGCCCTTCGGACTGGGGACGTAACATTCCCCCAGGTCCAAGTGCCTTTTTCAGCTCGGGGTCGGGGTATGTCCCACCGAGTCAGCCCTTCGGACTGGGGACGTAACATTCCCCCAGGTCCAAGTGCCTTTTTCGGCTCGGGGTCGGGTTACGTCCCACCGAGTCATGCTCATTGGTCTGGGGACGAGACATTCCCCCAGAACAAAGTATCTCTCTTGGCTCGGGGTCCTAGGGACATACTCGATGCATAGGATCCATGAGAAGCATAGCACGGGGAGGGATGATACCCCTGTGGCGATTGCTTACTCCAGTGTTACCGAACATAAGGAGGAATATGCCCTTAATGTGTCGAACACTCTTTGATCCTCACTTACCCGATGTAATGGATCCGTGGGAAAGCATAGCACGGGCAGTGATGAGGCCCCCGTGACGATTGCTAACTCCAGTGATGCCGGACCGAAGGAGGAATATACCCTTACTGTCCCGGACACTCTTTGATCCATTCATCATTTGGATCCATGAGAGGCGCAGCACGGGGATGCGTTACGCCCCTGTAGCGTGTGCCTACTCCAGCGTGGTAAGGAGGAGCCCTCGTACAATACACAGGCTCCACAGTGACCCAACGTATAGAGGATGTGCCCTTACCATTCAAACGCTCTCCTGATCCAAATCCTGGTTCGCCGGGACACTGAATTGAAAGATTCAGAATTGTGTTTTGGAGACCTCGGGCAGGACGCTGTTTTGAGGCATCCGTGTTGTTGTTTATACTTGCGAAACATTTTTTTAGGACAAGCGCTAAGTCGCCCCCACCCTTTAATTTTTATTTTCAGAGTTTTTTTTTCGTTTTCCGCTGGTCTGGTAGGGGGACGCCAGTGCCGGACTCAGTAGGGCTTCAAAAGGTTGATTCACTTCCCTTCTAGGTAAATCCCACCTGATTAATCGGCTCGGGGCTGGATGCGTTCCGCCGAGGCCACTTGATTAATCGGCTCTGGGCTGGATTCGTTCCTCTGAGGCCACCTGATTAATCGGCTCGGGGCTGGATTCGTTCCGCCGAGGCCACTTGATTAATCGGCTCGAAGCTGGATTCGTTCCGCCAAGGCCACTTAGTTATTCGACTCGGGGTCGGGTTACGTCCCACCGAGTCAGCCCTTCGGACTGGGGACGTAACATTCCCCCAGGTCCAAGTGTCTTTCTCAGCTCAGGGTCGGGGTACGTCCCACCGAGTCAGCCCTTCGACTGGGGACGTAACATTCCCCATGTCCAAGTGTCTTTCTCAGCTCGGGGTCGGGGTACGTCCCACCGAGTCAGCCCTTCGGACTGGGGACGTAACATTCCCCCAGGTCCAAGTGCCTCTCTTCACTCGGGGTCGGGTTATGTCCCACCGAGTCTACCTCTTCGGTCTGGGGACGTAACATTCCCCCAGGTCCAAGTGTCTTTCTCAGCTCGGGGTCGGGGTACGTCCCACCAGTCAGCCCTTCAGAGTGGGGACGTAACATTCCCCCAGGTCCAAGTGCCTCTCTTCACTCGGGGTCGGGTTACGTCCCACCGAGTCTACCTCTTCGGACTGGGGACGTAACATTCCCCCAGGTCCAAGTGTCTTTCTCAGCTCGTGTCGGGGTACGTCCCACCGAGTCAGCCCTTCGGACTGGGGACGTAACATTCCCCCAGGTCCAAGTGCCTCTCTTCATTCGGGGTCGGGTTGCGTCCCACCGAGTCAGTCCTTCGGACTGGGGACGTAACATTCCCCCAGGTACCGAGCATCTCTCACAGCTCGAGACAGGATCACATGCCACCGAGCACATCATCGTTAGCTCAGAGGCAAAATTTCTCCTCACATCAAGATTGGATCAGTCAGGGTCAAGACCTCTAAATCTCTGGTACAGATATTACAGAAGAGGAGTCATTCCTAGTTTGGACAACAAGAGGAACTTCATCTCCTGATGGAACGACCCAAGTAAGCAATTTGCTTTGAGGTGGAGAATCGTTCTGAATAGGATCAACATCTCCAATAACCGAGGATATGAAGATAGAAACAGAAGACTTAGTTGATGGCGAAGGTAATTTCTCTGTGATTTCTGGAGCGACCACCAGCAAGGCGATTAGCACACCATCTTCATATAGTTCCCGGCACCAACTTGCATACTCGTTGGAACCGAGAACTAGGGGACAGATGTTGATGTGTGTTTCAGGCATTATGTTATTTAAGCAGCACGACAGGGGTAAAAAGGTAATTCACTTCTCAGTCAAGATTATTAATGTCGACCCGACCACTAAAGAGTCAACAGTAAGAGGCCGGGAACTTTACGGTTAGTGACCGAGCACTTGAGTTCAAGATGACCGGGCAATTATCAGGTCGACAGCAGCATTCTCAGTACAAAAGACTATTATGACCGACCACATGAAGACCGAGCATAGGGCAAGACATGTTCGGGAAAATAAAGCATTCTATCCATATACAAGATAAGATAATAAGTTATCCTACTTTCATGGGGTAAACTAGTAAGTCAATGTCCTAGTATGATAAAGAAAGTAAAGGTATTTTGATTAGGAATCCTTATGGGAAAAGGGAATAGTTTTGACTAGGAATCCTTATGGGAAAATGGAATAGTTTCAACTAGGAAATTCTTATAGGAGAAGGAATATGATTTCTACACACTATTATAAATAGGAGGGCAGAGTATGTGTAAAAGGCATCAAAAAAGAAGGGATCTGAATCTTCAAGCTCTGACTTGTAGAAAACAAAAAGAGACCCGAAAAGAGTGTTTAAGTAATAAAAGTATCATCTTGTTTGTGTCCGTGGACGTAGGTCGGATCCAAATCCACCGAACCACGTTAAATCTCCTTGTTGATTGATGTGTTTATCTGTTTTTTGCTAAGTTTGCCTTTGGTCCCCCCATAACCAAACAAATTCACTATTGAGGGAGGATTAGTCTCGGGAGTGATATTCTCATATTGCCCCTGAGACCAAAATCAGCCGTCAACAAGTGTCATTATGATATGTATGATAGATGAGTATCATTTTCCCTTAAAAAATATCAAAAATATACATTTATTAAATAGTGCCCTAGGTCGAGAGAGGTTTCAACGTGTGTGAATAAGAAAATCTTGGTCTTGAAATAGTACTTAGGTAATGTTTGGTTGGAATGAGAGGAGATATATGAAAGTAAAGGAGGAGAGATGAGAGAAAAGGAGAGTAAAGGAAATGATGATGGAATTGGATTCAATTATGGGGTTGGTAAAGGGGCTGTGCTTGTAAAAGCTCATCTCCAAATTGATGCTTTTATTATATTTTTTCAAGTTCGGGTTTAAATTAAAAAAAAAAAAACACTTAATATTTAGTAGGTCTTTCCAAAATCCAGCTTATTTGCCAACCATATTCGATTATTTGGTTTATACAAGGAATACGAGTGGGAAAGAAATTTATATAAATTTTATGGATAAATCTATCATTTTGTACTAAATATTAATATTTATTAGTAAATTTGTTTAAAGAATAGATAAACTATAAATTAAAATAATCTAAAAATTGAAAAATATGCTATTTAATTAAAATTAAAATTTATATTATTCAATGTTAATTTAATTAATTATAGTATTTAAAAATATTATTAAATATAAATAATTTATTTATAATATTATATTAACAGTATTTCATAAATAATTATAAATATGAAAAATAAACAACTAAAATATATAATATTATATTATTACAAATACCTTGTATGAATTGTAAAATATATAGTAATAATAGTAAAATCAAGTTTTAGATTAAATTATAAATAAAGTCAGTCTCTTAACATTAAAACAAAATGAATATGAATTAAAGTATTGTGTTGATAATGTTGGGATATATGCCCTAGAGCTTCATGTAATGTAAATGGTATCATATTTTGTGAAATAAAATGATGCATTATTCATTTATCAAAGTGTTTGTTTTAATATCGCATATTGTAAATTATCTTGTTTACCCTATATTACTCATGTGCTTTCAGACTCAGTGTATGAGTGACATACACAAGAGGATTTAAGTCTGAAGTTAGTAATCTAAAATAGTCCATAGATAACAAAAACAAAACGGATACTTTGTTTGTGGTTTATCTATAGCTGCGGTCCATTCTATAATTGTATGGCGACCTTGATCCGAGATCGTCCATGTGGAGCCGTTAGAATGGAGGCACCTTGTATGATGTGATCATATAGGACTGGACCTATATAGAAATGAGTTTCTTATAATATCCGTTAAATAAAGAAATTTCTTTCCATCTACTAAATGGTCATTTATGGATTAATCTTAATCCTTAGTGTACTACGAATTTCTGCATGACAGACTATGTCATTTGATTTAAAAATGTGAGGTTGATGTAGCAATCCCGACCAATAGCTACGTACTTTGGGGGAAATGTTTTAGTGTGTAGCTGTAGACGTTTTACATAGATATAGAGTCCACTCCTTATTGCAAGAAGTATAGGAGTATCTTCCTTAAGGGTTGATTCAGTACTTAAACGGTTAGAGCGCTCAAGTCTTTCTATTACGAATAGAAAGATTAACTTTTATAATGATTATGAATAAATCGTTCATTAGAGAATCAATGATACTTAAGGTAAAAAATAATTAGAGGGATACTATGGATATTATGACCCGGCTCTAATTACGAGATTCTCGTGAAGAGCCAATTCGTATGTAATGACTATATCGATGGATATCGACGTGGTTTGACTTAATTATCTATCTGCGGTAACGAGAGTGCAACTTCAGATTTTTAGTGGAATAACCGGAGTTAATAATTCAGAATATTTAATTAAGAGCTTAAATAATATTCCGGGATTATTGGAGCTCTGAACCGTAAGTCCATTTGATCCCCGTGCTAGCTCGATATACTATACAGATTAAATATAATTAGATAGTCCAATTATATACTCACATATATAAATATTATTAATATGATTAATAATATAATTTTGTCACATTTTATAATTATATGATAGTTAATTACATGTTATTTAATTATATATGATATAATTAAATAAAGGTTAAGTTTGTAATTTCCCAAAATTGGGTTTTGGAAATCCTTGGATATAATTTAGAAGTTACACCTTTTAAATGGTGTTAACATTTTATTTTTTGTAATATCTTTTTCCATTATGGAAATAAATATTGATGTTACAAAATTTTTATAACATCCCCCTTCACGAGATACTACTGGCAGGAATAGGCTGTAATATCCCCTTGAGCCTCTGACCTGCTAACTCTGATCAATACTGCTAATCTCAATACTAATAATCTTATCTCATTCATAAACTCATGCATAGGGACCATTACCCAACTCGAAGACATGGAATGCATTTTAAATGCTTATACAATGTACTCAATAGTACTACAAATTATAATTTTGATAATGATCACTTCTAATACAATAACATGCACAACCTCTACTATACCACATGTATGACTTTACTTAGACTCTGACTGCAATGCATCCCCGACTCAACCTGGTGGACTCAGACCCACATGTATGACTTTACTTAGACTCTGACTGCAATGCATCCCCGACTCAACCTGGTGGACTCAGACCCTCTAGTGACTGCCATCAGTATCCATCTTCCTGAGTTCGTCCTCCGGGTATTCTTGCAAAATAAGAAACTGGGAGTGGGGGGTTAGATCGTTTGAACGATCTAGTGAGTGGACAATTAAAACAAGAACTGATTCTTTCTTAAAATTTAAGGTTCCAAAATCTGAAATCCTCTCAGAAAATATTCTTTTCTGAAATATCTTTCTTATCTGAAAACTCAACTCTTCTGAAAAGATTTTCTAAAAACTCTTTTATAAAACACATCTCTTCTAAGAAATTCTATTTCTGGAAAATTCTATTTCTGTATATCTGGCGCATAGGGGCATTACGTATTGCCGTCCCTTCATACACATAATCTGACGCTTAGGGGCGTCCCCCCGTACGCAAATATCTAGTGGTCTTAGGGCGTTACGTCTCACCCTCATCAAGCCACAAATTTGGAGTACGGGGTGCAGATCTATGCTACCCTCCAGACTCAAAATATAGGATCTAGGGGCATCAATCATCCCTATCCTTGAGCTGGGTGTACACACGATATCTGAATCCGTCAATTCTATATTTGAGTCAAGTTACATACTGTGGTGGGTTTTCCCCAATGCCTCGAAATCACAAAACTCAAGATTCTTGAAAAAAATCTTTCTAAAATATCATCAATAACAAAATAACTGAAATCAAACTCTGGCTAATACCCTATGTGCTTTTAAATGTAAGTCTTATACTGAAAACAACTTAATGGAAATTAGTTGAGAAAAAAGGGTCAACTCACAGATTTAGAGTCTCGTTAATGTTATTTCACTTCGCCGAAGGAGTTTGTGGTTCCTGCAATGACCTTTAATTGTAACTTAATTAGAATACGAATCGTGGGATATATTTTGAAACTATCGTCACTATATGGTATTTTAGATATGTGATACATTTTAATGGTATTCTAGGTTTTTGATATGCTAAAATAAATGAATATGAGATGATACAAAATATTTCGGATGGTCTCTAATATACAGAGTTGAAACTGAATTGAAAAAACATCTAATCCTGGAGAATGGTCACGCGTCGCGACGCCAATCGTTGCGCGTCGCGACGCTCACACGGGTAGGCTGAGACAAAGAGCTTCTTTTGTTTCGTGTCGCGATATGAGTCCTTGAGCGTCATGACATTCATAATCTAGAACTGAATCAGGGGTAACTTCCCAGTACGCGTCGCGATGCTGGGTGATGGGTTTCGCGACGCTAGGCCAAATTCAGGGCCTAACAACAATTTTCCAAAGACATTCTTCAAAGTAACCCAACACCCCCACTTTAGAACAAGTTAATTCATTCATTCACAATCAAATTATCACACTTCCACCCTTCCATTATCATCACATCATATACCCATATAACATCATCAAAGCAACCTTTAATCTCTTAAATCTCAATTTATTCAAAATCTAGGATTTGCATAAATTTGGATATTTTCTTAATACAATTAGTTTCCTAGTTTATTATCCACCTAAATATAATCCATAATACGCTAATAACGTTAACATAATATCACTTAATCAAAACCCCACAATTCAAGTTTTGGGTCATGATTCCTCACCTAAACTTATATGACTTCTTTCACCAATCAGCCTTCTAAGCTTGCTATTCCTCTTCTTGGTTTGTTGTGTGTTTATTTCTATATGCTTCTTCTTTAGGTTGGGTGAGAGAATAGCTTCTTCTCTTCCTCACCCTTTTTTCTTCTCTCTTCTTCCTTTCCACGTTTCTTCTTATTTCTTTCTCTTTTTGAAGATGCAAGAATAGTAGCCTTTTTATACTAGGGGCTATTAACTCACTTACCTCTTCTTGATTTGTTTAGTCCATTTTAGAGAAGTCTAGGTGGTTGAGGGATATTTAGGGTTATTTAGCCGTCATTAAAAAAATGTTGGGTCTGGGTTTGGAGAGTAATTTCCTTATTTATGTCTTATTTTCTTCACTGCACAGAGAGTATGTGAAAATCACCATATTTGACCTTGATCTTCTCATAATTTAGAAAAATATTATACTCGAAAGTTGTAGATCTCGGTCTTAGATTTCCGATGATATAAAATTCATAAAAACTGAAGTTCTTATGAGAACGTTATGGCTCAAATACCATGAGCTGTCCATAGTGAATATCATACAATTATGTATCGTAAATTCGAAGAATTTACCGATTGTCCCCAAGGTCATTTCATGAGTGTATATGTGTCCAAACATAATTTATATTATGTAATACTCGTACCACAATGTAACAGTAGTAAGGATTTTCGATCGTTATAAATTCTCCCCCCCTTAAATAGGATTTGTCCTCGAATCTCTTCTAGGGTTTAACTCGCAGATTCATCTTGGTTCGAAATGTATGTGTCTCTGCTATTCTTATCTTCCTCGATTTCTTTCTTATTATTTTATTCGAGAACTTAATATTAAAGCCTCTGGGAATCTTTTGTCATGCTGGCACATACCACTCGAAAGTTTGTGGGCCTTTGTAAATAATTCCTTGAAACCTCGATTGAGAGGTAATTCCTTATTTTCATTCCATGAACTTCTGCTCAGTACTCTACACTTACCGTCATACTATGACTATAAATATAATTTCCAAGCCTCTAATCATACTCAACATCCTCTACTTCGACTATTTGCATGGGTTATCAATTCTAAAATTGTACTTTGTACTACAACCAATGTCCTTTGATTTCTTTTGACTTGAGTATACCTCATGTTTTTTAGCTACTGTTATAATATATACTTTAATGACCTTATAAGATATATCTTACTAGGTATTTTCTTAGCTCCATATACAAGATCTTATTATACATTCATTATCATATCTTAGCTAACTATTTGACCTCTTTCCTTTTCTCTTTACTAGGCTCCCACTGCTTATTAGCTCTTTCCTTTGATTTCTCACATTTTCGACTATCTATGAATTTAGGACTTCATAACTCACAGTTAACTTTTCTTGGACTATCGTTATCAACCGAAGGCTCTCAACTTGGAATGTTACTTCTGGGTAATTTCTTTGGCGATCCTTCTTGATTGGCTAGAAGTTTGGGACAAGGTATCTATGTTAACCCTGACTGTATGCACCTTTATGCTTAAACTGTATACTTCATTATTAACGTTGGTACTGATTATTCTTTTCTAGTTTATGTTCGTATTCTTTTTGCACTTTTAATTTCTTGCTAGTATAAGTACGATTACTGTCTTTCACGATGACTATTCTTTCCTTGTCTACTAGCACTCTAGAACACTCCACCTCCAATTATCCCTCAAATCCTATTCTGTCAGGTGTTGTCCCGGTCTCAATAATAGTGGTATTTTTAGTTTCCCTGTCCATCTGTAGGTTATACTTCAATAAGCATATTTTCAAGTCATTCTATGCATTATCCTTAACGGTGCGTTGCGAATGGAAACATACGGGTCATTTTTTCATTATCTTTCTCCCATTATTCATATAATAGAATTCCAGTCTTATCCCAACTCTGAAAAACTTACTGTTCTATAGCACCATTAATAATCTAATTTATCACTAATATTTATGTCGTTGTTTATTTAGTATCTCTTCCTATTATCTTGCTATCTCAATAGTTCCACCTCTACCTTTTACTTGATGTTCTTTTTGTATTTTTTCCAGTTCTAAACTATTTATAGAACTTCTGGTTCCCCTGTATTTGTCCTTTTATCTTGAGGGGTATTATCTTTCAATTGTGTTTTGCCCTACCTTATAGAATATTTACCACACTATGATGTCACTTGTTTCTGAAGGTATCTTGAGACTGTCATCGAGGTCCATCTTATCTACTGCGGTATAACGAGGGTTAGAAGGGTGGGGCTTGGTCCCGAAACCTTTCCGGTGGTGGTAGTCTCATTAGCTACCCATGTCGTGGATGTACTTGCTACTTATCTATAAGCCTAGGACTCTCGTGTTTACCTATCTGGTGTTGGCTCCGGCACTAAGGCTCTTCGGCTAGATACTACTTGAGTTTCGGATCGGTGAAATCACTCACATAACACAAGCGCACATATCACTCAAGTAGTATAAAATGTATCGATCCCATGAGGACTTAATACCTAGGCTATCAATTTATGAAGCTAAATGTTTACGAGTATCTAATAGATTGGTTATTTGATTCGATGGTGATTTTAAACTAAAATAAGTAAATAAAATAGTGCGAAAGTAAATGAAAGGAAAATTCAATATTATTAAACTATTTAGGGTTGTGAATCCTTCCAATATCTTTTAAAGATGAAGTGGTTATCTCACGTTTGTGCAATATATCGGTTTATTTACCTGGAATACGAAAATATACAAAAGCCTCTTCCGATGGTCAGATGCAAACACCCAGTGTTTCCCGATTTATCATATTCCTATATTAACCAAGTTATTTGAATTCATTAAGATTAAGTTCTAATTATGGCTACCCCCGCCCGATAGGTATATTCCTATTCGGTAAGGAAATCTACCTAAGAGTCATCATGCCCCAAGGTGAGATCGTGAGCTATTGAGTCTAAGGCTAAACCTAAAATCCTTTTCCCAAGTTCATTTTAAGTTTACCAAATCAATCTTATTAATGACCAGTTAACAAGAAGCATTAAGCTTAAGGTTCAATAAATAAACCTTTATATTACCCAAGACATAAAATAACCCCTTTATAAACCGGTGATATTGGAGTTCATCACAACCCCAAATATGGTATTTAGTTACAACACATATCTAGGACTAGTAAAGACATAAATAAAGTAAATGACATAAAGTAAATCTTGGAAATTAAAAAGTTAAATAAAGCAATAAAGAAAATACTGGGGTAAGAGGATCCACTTTTATTACTTCTATTTTAGATATCTCCATTATTATAATATATAAACTTTGCATGACAGTACCAACAGACCATATAGGCGGTATCCTGATTAAGTCAGATTTATGATTAATTCCAACCAACCATAAATGTGGTATCCAATTTAATCAGGTTAAAATAAATTTAATTAAGTCCAACCGACCATAAAGGTTGTATCCCATTAAATCAGATTTTAAAAAGTTTATATATTATAATTAAGGGAGATTAATCTAAATATCAGTAATAAAAGCTTTACCTTTCACCCCAGCAGAGGGGAGTTACCTCCTCATACTGGAAGTAAAATAAAGACTGAAAAGTAAAATAAAGAAAGAACTATTGCTTAAAATAAAAAAATTTAAATACATAAAGCTGTAAATAAACAAACAAGATACAATCTTCTTAGTATTCTTAAGGAAATCCCCAGGAGAATGTATGAATTTGAATTCTGATTTCGGCCTCAATTTATAGGCAAATTTTGGTCCCACGCGTCGCAACGCGTGAAATATTGCGCGTCGTGATGCGCCGTTGATCTTCGACAAGTGGCACGTGCTTAGCTGAGATGATGACACATGGCATGCGGCTATCACTAGACTGAATTATTGGCTCGACATCGTGACATGTAAAGTTATGCGCGTCGTGACACTGACATCAGCAATGACATGTAGTGTCAGTAGTATGTGATGATGACACGTGTCTGGCGCACGTTAGCAAGATTGTTGTGATGTTGACACGTGACCGGTGCATATTAGTAAGTACGTATGATAGCAGGTTTCTCTGATTTTGACACGTGTCTGGCGCACTTAGCGATCGCGATGCAGAGGTGCTACGCGTCGCGACGCCTAAATGATGATTTTGCCTTTTTTTATCTGTTTTTCGCTGTTTTGGCCCTGATTTGATTCCAGTGAGTCCTGGAACCTTATTTACCTACAAAATACACAAAACCCATCAAAATATTCACAAAAATCAAGAAACTATACAAAATATTAAGTCAAAGGGACGGTAAATATTGATATATTTACCGCTTATCACACCCCAAAACCTAACATTTTGCTAGTCCTCGAGCAAAACAACAAAATAAAATACATTAACAACTTTAAAATAAAATTAAACTAAGCCACTTTCATAGGGATCACGGTTGCATTTAGCATATGAAACAAGGCTTTAAACCCCTAGGTGTCCCTAGTCAACGAGTTGTAGTCTCGTGAGGGCTTACGGCAATGATACCCACAAACGTCAATCTAATGCACAAAAAAGCAAAAAGACAAAACAAAAAAGAATAAACAAGTTAGTGACTAGACAAGTGAAACTTATTATCCAAGTTAGTAGTTGTTTTCTTTCTTTCTAAATTATCAAATAAGTAAATTCTCTAATTATTTTTATCATTCTCCATATACACAACCAAAAAGGTATTATTCAAATCATTGTGCGCACAATATTCACAATTGTAGTTGAAATGGAAGTAATATTTTTGTCCTAAAAATATATCAGAATTCACAAATTTTTTAGCAATGGAAATTTTTTTATGATTTTTTTTTTATTTACAATATCTTCAATCCATGTAGCGAGCTTTGGGCCAGTTGGCTTTAGGGCACTAAGTGTTAAGACACCCTTACAGATTTAATTACTCGGATTTCAGATATCTATTTCTTTTTTTATAACATCTTCAATCCATGTAGCGAGCGTTGGGCCAGTGACTCCCAAGCCAGTTGACTTTAGGGCACTAGGTGTTAAGACACCCTTACAGACTTAATTACTCGGATCTCAGATGTTAAAATTTATTATTATTATTCCATCACTTTTTAGATGCTTCCTCCAATTAAACTAGAGCACTGAATATTACAAACTTTTCAATTGCAACTCATGGCCGTATGTTACCATGCATGTTGATAATACCTGTCAACTAAGCATATGAATATCCAATTTAATCAATTTTATGGAGAATTCAAAAATTAATAATTCTAAAGGAAATAAACAAAAAATAATTTGTTACGAAATAGGTTGAGATACGTCTTATGAGAGTAAATTTCTTACACAGCTATCTCACACCAATTTCACCTGATTAGTCAAGTTAAAAAAATAAAAATTTTAAATTTTTTTTGAATTTTTGAAAATTTTCTACTAAAACTCAAACATAATGAAAAATAAAAATAAAATACTAATCAACTATTCCCCTCCCCCAAACCTAATTGAGATATTGTCCCCAATGTCTAAACAGTAGAAGAAGAGTTTAGAAGACAATACTTGGTTAGTTGAAATTCTATATCTAAAAAGAAAATGAAAGGTTAAGATCCAGGTTTATCCGACGCTTCTTACCACGATCATTATCGGACCAGATTATCTTGGAAAGGATATGGTCAATTTGTGGTTCAAAATCTAAAATTTGGTCAATTAAATCGTGGGCAGTTCTGGCAGTGAAGACGATATCTTTTACAGGTTTTGACACGAACCAATTTCTCCGGGCATCATCAAGAAACACACAAAGAAAATCATAAAATTGATCAGCATTAAACAGTCCAATTGGTTTCTGGTGTATGTTCAAGTTCTCCCAAAATAGCACTGTAAAAATTTCCTCCATCGTACCCAAGCCACCTGGAAAAGCAATAAAAGCATCAACACGGTTAATCATTTCCACAAGTCGTTCGGACATACCTGACACTATGCATTCATCTTCGTTTGATGGTCCTATAAGATTTACATTTGCCAAAGATGTTGGGATGATTCCCAGAACTTGACTACCTTCTTCCTGTATGGTCCTTGAAACGTACCCCATTAGTCCAAGATTGCCACCGTCATATACTAAGTGCATATTCCTTTCAGCTATGACTCGACCCAATTTCCATGCTGCCTCAACGAACTCTGGCTTAAAACCAATACTAGTATCGCAAAAGACATAAATGTTTAAAACTCATCTTCTTGAAGTTGCTTCCATTTTTTTTATATATTTTATCAACCCTGGATGTCTTCAATAGTGCAATGATGAGCTAAATTTATAGAACCTGAAAAATGATGAGTAATAATAGCACTAGTACCTGCCAAATGATAATTATTAGCTAAGCAGTAAAATATATCGTGAAAGTCAAAAAGTTTGGATCATTTCGGACAAAATAAAAGAGAATAACAAACGAATCACAATTATTAGTTAAAGACAAAGAGATAATAGTATTTACAAGAAGTAATGGCTTGAATGACGTCTATGCTTCAGGGACAAGCTTCCGATCTAATTTTCTTATAAATTGGCAAACAAGATCTTTTAAAGTCAGATTCTCGATACTTAAATATTGTCTTTATTTTTCGAAATTGTGCATGTAACATTTGAATTGCATGATGCACATATCCACTGGGATGCGTCTCAATAGTCAATGAAATGTCATCCAAAGACTCCTTACTCAAGCCATCCCTAATGAATTTAATTTTATCTTCACGATTATCAGACATCATTCCTAAAGAATGACAACGAGTATTACATGTCATGCGTGCACATTTATAACAAACACCCATTCTTTTATATCTTCTTTTCTTAGCATATGTGATTCTTCCTAAAGCAGACAGATATGAAATAAAAGAGTCAGAGGACTCACCTGCCAATCGGACATGTGCTTCAATAATTCAACGAATGTCATTAGGAATACCTTTGATCATCAGAAGTCTCATTCGTTCCATGCGAGCTTTGTAGACTTTCATCAGAAAGTTTTGAGGGAGAGAATGAAATTGCTTGTGAAGATTTACAAGAATGTCTTTCATCCTGAAATATGACTTTACCTACAAAAATTAAACACACCAAATCTAAATATATACACAAATTGCATGGGTTGCCTCCTTGCTAGCGCTAAGTTTAACGTCGTCAGCTAGACATTACTGCCAGAACGTTAGGCTGGATCTGAAAGTGTGACACTTTCTTTTTTTTGCTCAAATGATTCTCCCCAGTAGTGTTTAACATACTTGCTTTTAACTTTGAAGGTTTTATTAGAGTTGGGATCATGTAACTCAACGGCTCTATCTGGTAGAACTTGGGTGATTAAGAAAGTACCTGACCACCGTGATTTTAACCTCCGAGGGAAAAGTTTCAACCTTGATTTGCTGAATAATACCCGTTGCCCCGGTTCTAGTTGTATGCGCACTAACTTCTCATCATGTTTCTTCTTGGCCTTTTCTTTGTACAGTTTGGCATTTTCAAAAGGCTATATGTGAAATTACTCCAATTCGTTGAGTTAGTGGAGCCTTTTCTCTTTAGTTGCTTATAGATCAAGATTTAACTTCTTCAGTGCACAATACGCTTCATCTTCAAGCTTCAGAGGCAGATTGCATGCTTTAAGTTTGTCAGTGGAACTTTGCCTTTCATCAGAGTTCTGAACGGTACTATCTTTCACATCAAGTCTGAAACATTCCTCATTCTTTTCATCATTCGGGAATTCCATGGCTTTGAAAACATTGAATGTGACTTCTTGGTCTTGTACCCTCATGGTTAGTTCACATTTTTTTACATCAATAATGGTTCGACTTGTAGTCAAGAATGGTCTCCCGAGGATGATGGGCACGTCTTCGTCTTCCTCCATATCAAGGATAATAAAATCTGCTGGGAGAATGAGTTTGTTGACTTTGACCAGCACATATTCAACTAAACCTCTCAGAAATGTGAACAATCTATCAGAAAGTTGCAGAGAGACTGATGTGGGCATTGCTTCTCCAATTGTAGTTTCCTGTAAATAAAAAAAGACATCAAGTTAACACTAGCACCTAAATCACACAAAGCTTTACCAAAATATGTTCTCCTAGGGTGCAAGGGATGGTAAAACTACCATGATCTTTCAACTTTGGGGGACGCTTCCTTTGAATAATGGCGCTACATTCCTCTGTCAATGCTACTGCCTCGTAATCTCTCAATCTTCATTTTCGTGAAATATTGTCTTTCATGAATTTGACATAGCTGGATATTGTTGGACAGTTATGACCCATAGCGTCACTATTTGTACAGATCATGGTGTTGTTGTACAAATTAACTATGTGACAAGGAGATTGCGCTCTTATCATTTGTGATTAGATCACCTAGATGTATAAATGATATGAGGTCCCTATGATTAGTTCCTGGATTGAGATGATATGAGACAGTATCAGTCCTCGAAGGATTAATCATTAAATATCCCTAGTCATAGTATTATCGAGACTGGACATCGATAATGAGGAATAGACTAGTATTGCACTTGTGCGCATTGTGGGAGCACAACGACATAGTTCTCATATATTTAAGTATTGGATACTTATGCAAGTGTGATAGGAGGTTGTGTTTACCGATGGTGCGGAAACAGCTTCGCTCTGGATAGACCCCTCGGAATTCCATTGGTAGTATGACTATGTGTCTATGGAATTCCGAAATCAGGGTAGGTGTATTTGGTCTTAACCTGAGACTTGCACCGCTAATACTTGCGACAATCGGTATGTTTTAGTTTTGTCGTCCAGGGCTTTAACCGGTTCTGTGTACGCCTCTGCTGGGTATATTGAGAATCGTAGTGTATTAGGTGTGATGTCAAGACGGAAGTATCACTCCAGTCATAGTGGAGATGATGTCACGTAGGATACAAAACTAGTGCTCTTAAGTACTGCAGTCATCGGGATGATATGACTAGGTCATGTTCATCCGATTATAGAGACTAGTTACCAGACATCCGATATGTGCTTCGTACAAGGCAGACATAATTCCAGCCCCAGGCCTAGCACGTGACATTCGATACTGGATCGACATACGCAATACTACGTATATTACGCCTGACATATATTATATATTCCAGTAAGAATATTTCTGGAGAATTGGGTAGGCACGGTGCTTTGCTAGAAGCCAACCTTGTCTTGGAAATCGGTAAGCACGTGGTACGAGGTACGCACGTATTCAAATATTCCGATGACCGTATTTACTGCCAACATATCCAAGGATCTCTTGGGTCACTTCCCAAAGATTCACCGATGACAGTTGACTCGAATTAGAATTAATCTGGGATTAATTAAGAGAGAGAATTAATCCGGGATTAATTAAGATGGAGAAAATTAATCTGGGATTAATTGAGGTATTATTTAATCTGGGATTAAATGTGTTCGGAAGAGAGAGAACTCGATTAATTTGGAATTAATCAGTAGAATAAATTTAATAGTTAAATTTGATTTTTCTATTTAATTTATTCGTATGGGCTAAAATTAATATATCAGATATATTAATATGAATTGGATTTCATTACGAAATTAAAGTTGGACTTTAATACGAGCGAACGATTTAATTTAGAATTAATTCGTAAACGGCATTCGTAATATATATTTACGAGGCATCGTCATTTAATTAAATTAGATTTAATTATTTAGCGATGGAAATTCGTTTAATCGGATTAAACGAATCCGAACCGCGGCAAACATTCATAGAATTCATTTGAATTTTGAATTCAAATGTGGGGACCACTTCACATGTGGTAGTTGGGAGGGTAGTTGGCATTTATGCCAAGCCACCAACTTTCCAACCACCTTGGAATGGTTTTGGTGAAACCATTTACCCAACTGCCTTGTTTAGGTAAAAGGGTAAATTGGTTTTACCTAAAGACATCTCTCTCTCTCATTAGAACACACTTGAACAAAACTAAAACCCTAGAATACTCCTCCATGGGCGTGAGCATCATCTCACTATCTCTTTGATTTTGTTGCAAAATCAACAAAGCCAGCACTTAATGGAATCAATTAAGGTGATAGGGAAACCAACTCAAAGCTTGGAATCATCAAAGGTTGGATCTTGGAGATCTTCATTCACAACTTAAAACTTGGAATAAACAAAGGAAGGATCTTGCAAACCAACTCAAAGCTTGGAATCAACAAAGGAAGGATCTTGGAGATCTTCTTCTCAAAATTTTAAAAGCTCAAATCCATTCAATGTAAGTAATTCCGCATTTTATAATGAATTTATGAACACCTTTTCTTGCTTATTATATCATTGGCATGTTCTAGAACACTAACAATGGTATCAAGAGCCAATTTTAAGCATGAAAATTTTAAGGTTCATGAGACTAAAATTTGGGGCTTTTGTGTTTTGAGCATGATTTCTTCAAATTGATACTTTGAGCATGCTTAGAATATGATAACTTAGAGTTATGCATGATTAGATTTGAAATAATTGATTGGATCAAAATTTTAAATTTCCCTTAACTTGGCCGAAAGTTGCAGTGCATGGGATTGCAGTTTTTTATTTTTTGTAACATCATTGGATGTGTTTAAATGCTAGATTAAATGTTGATTGTTGGTTTGATTGGATTGGAATCAATGTCAATAATGTTTATGTTAAAATCAAAGAGCATGTTGAGCATGAAATGATGAATTTTGGATTCAATTTGTGTTGAGCATGAAATGATGTGTTTTGGCTTCAATTTGTGTTAAGCATAAATTGATGGATTAAGCATGATTAATTAAGTTAATTGATATTTTGGAAATATTGAGTTTAATTAATTAATGATGGCTAATACACTTTAATTAAAGTAATTGTGATATTTGGAATATTATAATTATGTTAATATGCCTTTAATTAAGAATTGGGCTAAAAGTGTGTATTTGGGCTTAATGGGCTTGGTTTGACTAAGTTTGGTTTTGGACTTTTGGATTGGATCCAATTGGGCCCAAAACCAATTCCATTAAGTCCAAATACATCACTTGGCCCTTTAAAGAATTTAATTGGGCCTAATAGGCCTAAATTGATTTATTGGCAATATGGTGATTCCTATTGGGCCTTGGCATTTTGGGTTTGATCCATTATGGCCAAAGCCCATGCCTTAAGAATCAATTAAAAGCCCATTGGACTTTAATTGAAATGACATTGGATGTTATTGGGCCTTTGAGACCCATTAAGATTGGATTTGGAATCCAAGTCTTTAAGGCTTATAAGTAAGTGTAAATATTTAATTTGGAATTTAATTTGGAATTAGTATTGAATACAAATAAATTGGATTTAAAGTTGTAGTTCGATATAATTCAAGAATACGTACTTTAAGTATTTATTCTTAAACGAGTTGGACTCGTGCAAATCAAATCGTTGTTTGAACATTGGATGGTCATTATTCAAAGATTAATTAATTGGATTAGATTGATTGAATAACATGATTTGTATGAATACATGAATATGTTGTATGAATAATGTATATCGGATGGATATTAGAAGGGCGAGGGCAATTTTGGAAATTGTAATAAATTTAGAATTTATTTAAATTGGACCTGTGTGTCCAGCCTTTTATCTCTTTTCTCATAGTATTTATCTTCTAACCTTTTCTCCTCAATGTAAATGAGGTTTCTTTATTGTATTATATAATTGGGTAGGAGTTAGAATAGTTCTAGCCGGGGAGAGGAAAATGAGTGATTTTTTCTAGGAACAATTTGTGAGATATTCATCCGCATATCATTATTAATTTATCTATTTATCGCGCCTTATTATGCTTTTAGAATGCATGCTTAAGGGTGTATGATGAGACCTAATGAAAGATATAAAATTGGTTCCCAATTTGCACGCGAAAAACCCTCAAAACATATTAAGCGTTTTTCCTTCCGTTGAGTGATTCTTACTCAAGATCCAAAGTTGGAATTGGTTTGTTGGCCAAAGTCAAGACCTTTGTCAATTGCAGATGTGTTTGAATCATGAGAGTTTTGTTCCATATCGGTGTCTTGTCCAAGTCGTGATTTGTTGGCCAAAGTCAAGATCACTTCTTGTCTATCGACATTGATTACGAAGCTTTCCATGTCAATGGGTTCCGCTTAACTGGGATCATTAAGTTTGTTGTGCCAAAGCCAAGGCTTAGTTGATTCAGAGGAAAAAGGTTAGGTAATATATTCGATATGTTGGCATATATAAGATATATGTTTCGGACTTGGATGTCCACCTACTGTATCTTGGAATTGGATGGGATCCAATTGATCTTAGAGATCTACCTAGTTAAATATCATACAACTTGTTGGCCAAAGTCAAGGTTGTGTGTTATTTAACGGGATCCTAGCCCACTAGGAAACTAGGTTTCCCGAGTACTCCACAGAGGGTTAGAGGCTCGCCGAAAAATAGTGGGAGGCAAGAATTAAATTTTCAATATTCGTTTAGATACTTGCCATACGCGCTCAATCAAATATCATTCGTCAAATAAGTTAATATATTAGTTGGACTAATATTTAATTGTTGTTTTAATTAAACAGTTGGACTGTATTCAAACTACTTCATTTATAGTTGATTATATAATTGGATTATAGTAATCAATATATTTGAATTTTACCCTTCATTTGTAGTTGATTATATAATTGGATTATAGTAATCAATATATTTGAAATTTACCGATCATTTATAATTGATTATATAATTGGATTATAGTAATCAATATATATTTGATTTTAACCAATAAAAGTATACTTGATTATATAGTTGGACTATAGTAATCATTATATTAAATGGTACCTGAAATCGTTGATTAAATAGTTAGACTATTAGAATCAAGATAAATTGAAAGATTAGTGTTTAAAACATAATCCTAGTGAAAATGTGTTTAAACTACTTTAATTTTCAAATTGGGAATAAAATTTCAGGATGATCCTGGAAACTAATAAGTTACTTTATTTGATAAAATAACATATTAGGCCTAAGGCCAGAGTTAAGCAAATAGTAGAGTATGATCCTTGGAAGATTCATGTGATGACAACTTTAGTGCTTAATCCATTATACTTGTCAAAAGGACTCCTTAATTTCCTAATCAGAACTAAGGATTAGATCCTTAAAATATGATGAAGAAATTGAAGGATCTTCATAGATTTATTCTTAGATCTTAGAAGTATTAAATTGCAATTAATAACTCTTGGAGAGTTAATGGCTATTCTCAAGGAGATAAAGCCAAAGTTTGCAATAAGGCAAGTAGCGCAAGGCGCACCTTACTTCGATATTCTAGAAACCCAAGGCTTGGCCAAAGGCTTCTGGGATTTAGAAAATGGCAAATTCATAATCATTACTGTCTTCTAGGAAGACAAAAGACATATCCAAAGATGTCTGCTTAAACTGTTGCAAATGGGATCACTGAAGCGTGACTGCCGTATGGACAAAGCAGACATGAAGGAATTGAAGACGAGCAAGGCTCTGATTTCAAATATGTTTGTCATAAATATGTTCACTACTAGTATTAAAATTGGATTTTAAATACTAAGTGTGATAAACAAATATGCATTGATGTGCAGAATCTGCTATGAGCAGGATACTGACTTCAATTGAGATTAATCTGCGAATCGAAAACGGGACGAAAGTCACTGTTTTACCGTAGATACCTAAGTTTAGGAGCTACCCTTCGGGTGTGTACTTCAATTAGGAAACTATTATAATGTAACTAGTTTGACTAGAAATATTATCTCTATATCGAGTATAACTCGTTGCGAGTATACCTTTATATTTTATAAAGATGATATTGAGATAAACACATTAGATGTGAATAACAGTATTTATATTTTGAATATAAATAAATCTCAAACATATAACGTGACAAACAAATAGCTCAAACTAATTTGATCAGAAGAAACATATTGTGGCATTATTGTCTGGGACACAATGAAACAAGACTCGTATATCCACACTTTTGAAGAGTGGGTACTCGGACTGATTTGATTCCATTCAAATGAAGTCTACGAATCTAGTTTATTGGGCAAAGTGCCTAAAACACCTTTACTTGCTAAAAGTGTAAGTGCTACCGATATATTAGCCCTTGTTCATAGTGACATAAGTGGGCCCATGTCTAGCTAGGCTAGAGGTGGATATGAATATTTCGTGACCTTTACGGATGTGGCATCGCGTTATGGTTGTGTTTCTTTTGAAGAACATAAATCAGAAAATTTTAGAGTTTCGACACGAAATAGACAAACAGATCGGCTGAAATATTAAAACATCACGGTTTGACCATGATGAAAATAATTAAGCAATAAGTTTCTCAAATACTTGAAAGAGTATAGTATTCTTTCAATAAGGACTCCTCCCGGAACACGTCAGTTTGACGGTGTGTCCGAACGGAGAAACCAAATTTTGTTGGACATGATAAGGTTAATCATGATTCGCTCTGAGCTACCATTTTCCTTCAAAGGATAAGCATTAACAGTGCAATACTTATTTTGAATAAGATTCCATGAAAATCTGTTTGACAGACTTCATATTAGATATGAACAGGAAAGAAACTGGGTTTTCTCATTCCTGTTGATTTAGGAATGCTAAGCATATGTTTGGATGATACCAAACAAGAACCCAAATTGGATAAGTGCCAATTGTAGGTTATCCTAGGGAAACCAAAGTATAGTACTTATACATCTCATATGAGAACAATGTAGTTGTTGCTCGCCATGCATTTTTCTAAGAGGAATACCGATATGCAGTGGTAAGTGGGAGGATAGTAAAACTCGATGAAAATCAGAGTAATACTGTTCAAGGCACCTAGTCCTTAATGGAACACAAACAGTTCATCAATGATGAAACTGTACCACAATCTTCGAATACACAAGAACCGCGTTAGTCGAAGAGAGTCAGAAAACAACCTGGAAGGTATGGGTTTCTGATCTCACCTTATAAAGATGTCAATCTTATTGAGGAAGGTGGACTGACTACATATGAGGCAGTGATACAAGGTATCAACTCCCCATTATGGCAAAGTGTCATGAAGTCCGAAATGGATTCCATGTATACCAACTATGTTTAGAGACTAGTTGATGTACCAAAAGGCATTGTGCCTATTGGTACTATATAAGTCTTCAAGGAAGAAATACATGGATGGCAACATACCAACGTACTAAGCTAGGCTTGTAGCGAAAAGGTATCGTTATCAACATTGTGTCGATTACAACGAAACCTTTTACATGTTGCCATGGATAAATCCATTTGGATAATGCTTGCTGATGCTGTATGTTTCATTCATGAAATATGGCAGCTGAATGTCAAAATCGCATTCCTTAAACGGAAACCTTTTTGGAGGATGTTTATAACAACCTAACGGTTTTGTCATACCAAAACTAGCAAATAAGATTTGCAGGTTATTCGATCCATGTATGGATTGAAGTAAGCATTGGGTTCTTGGAACTATCGTTTTGATGTAATCATAATGGTGTATGATTTAATTCAAAACGAAATGATTCTTGTGTATATAAGGAGGTTAGTGGGAGCGCACTGAATGTGACTGTCCTAAATAATGATGATATGTCATTTCTTGGAAATGATATTCTCATATTACAATCGGTGAAAGCTTGGCTTTCATGAAAATTCTCCGTAGAATTCTTGGGAGAAACAACCTTTATTCTAGGAATAAAGATCTACTGGGATAGATTTAAAATTGTTAACACTCTCTGAGAACTCGTACATTGAAAAATGTACGTGACTTGGTATCTCATTCGCTTTGAGCATATGGAGTCACAAACAGGTCAATCGAAGTGATAGTCACTGGATTGATATTAAGAACATCCGTTAGTATCTTAGAGAACTAAGGATGATGTCTTAGACTAAGGAGAAGGAGAACTTGAAGTGACTGGGATCACTGCTGTAAGTTTCCTAACTGATAAAAACAACGGTATAATACAGTTTGAATAACGGAATAGAAAGCTAGAAATCTTCCAAGCAAGATACTATTACCAAATAAACAATAAATGCGGGTTATTGCTGCGGCTGAGGCAGCAATAGAAGCCATTTAGGTTGATGATAAATCTAATTAGATTAGATATAGTTCTGAAAGGAGCTGAGCTAGGCGTCAGCACAAACTAAAGAATTAATGGTCTCATCAACGATCCAGATATATACTTCAACTATTCATCTGATTCGTTCGGATCATACATCGTGGCGATGTGATGATCAAATGAATTGCATCAGACGATAATCATACAAATCCGCTGACGAAAGCTTTTCCTCAGCAGTTTGAGCGAACCGTACATAGTTCGGGTGTAAGACACTTGAGTGACTGGCTATAGGCCAAGTGGGAGATTGTTGGACAGTTATGACCCATAGCGTCACTATTTGTACAGATCATGGGGTTTTTGTACAAATTAACTATGTGACAAGGAGATTGCGCTATTATCATTTGTGATTAGATCACCTAGATGTATAAATGATAGGAGGTCCCTATGATTAGTTCCTGGATTGAGATGATATGAGACAGTATCAGTCCTCGAAGGATTAACCATTAAATATCCCTAGTCGTAGTATTATCGAGACTGGACATCGATAATACGGAATAGACTAGTATTGCACTTGTGCGCATTGTGGGAGCACAACAGCATAGTTCTCATATATTTAAGTATTGGATACTTATGCAAGTGTGATAGGAGGTTATGTTTACTGATGGTGCAGAAACAGCTTCACTCTGGATAGACCCCTCGAAATTCCATTGGTAGTATGACTATGTGTCTATGGAAGTCCGAAATCAGGGTAGGTGTATTTGGTCTTAACCTGAGACTTGCACCGCTAATACTTGCGACAATCGGTATGCTTTAGTTTTGGTCATCCAGGGCTTTAACCGGTTCTGTGTAAGCCTCTGCTGGGTATATTGAGAATTGTAGTGTATTGGGTGTGATGTCAAGACGGAAGTATCACTCCAGTCATAGTGGAGATGATGTCACGTAGGATACGGAACTAGTGCTCTTAAGTACTGCAGTCATCGGGATGATATGACTAGGTCATGTTCATCCGATTATAGAGACTAGTTACCAGACATCCGACATGTGCTTCGTACGGGGCAAACAAAATTCCAGCCCCAGGCCTAGCACGTGACATTCGATACTGGATCGACATACGCAATACTACGTATATTACCCCATACATAGATTATATATTCCAGTAAGAATATTTCTGGAGAATTTTGTAGGCACGGTGCTTTGCTAGAAGCCAACCATGTCTTGTAAATCGGTAAGCACGTGGTACGAGGTACGCACATATTCGGATAATCCGATGACCGTATTTACTGCCAACATATCCAGGGATCTCTTGGGTCGCTTCCCAAAGATTCACCGATGACAATTGACTCGAATTAGAATTAATCTGGGATTAATTAAGAGAGAGAATTAATCTGGGATTAATTAAGATGGAGAAATTTAATCTGGGATTAATTGAGGTATTATTTAATTTGGGATTAAATGTGTTCGGAAGAGAGAGAACACGATTAATTTGGAATTAATCGGAAGAATAAATTTAATAGTTAAATTTGATTTTTCTATTTAATTTATTCGTATGGGTTAAAATTAATATATCAGATATATTTATATGAATTGGATTTCATTACGAAATTAAAGTTGGACTTTAGTACGAGCGAACGAATTAATTTAGAATTAATTCGTAAATGCCATTCGTAATATATATTTACGAGGCATCGTCATTTAATTAAATTAGATTTAATTATTTAGCGATGGAAATTTGTTTAATCGGATTAAATGAATCCGAGCAGCGGCAAACATTCCTAGAATCCATTTGAATTTTGAATTCAAATGTGGGGCCCACTTCACATGTGGTAGTTGGGAGGGTAGTTGGCATTTATGCCAAGCCACCAACTTTCCAACCACCTTGGAATGGTTTTGGTGAAACCATTTACCCAACTACCTTGTTTAGGTAAAATGGTAAATTGGTTTTACCTAAAGACATCTTTCTCTCTCATTAGAACACACTTGAACAAAACTAAAACCCTAGAATACTCCTCCATGGGCGTGAGCATCATCTCACTATCTCTTTGATTTTGTTGCAAAATCAACAAAGCTAACACTTCATGGAATCAATTAAGGTGATAGGGAAACCAACTCAAAGCTTGGAATCATCAAAGGTTGGATCTTGGAGATCTTCATTCACAACTCAAATATTGGAATCAACAAAAAAAGGATCTTGGAAACCAACTCAAAGCTTGGAATCAACAAAGGAAGGATCTTGGAGATCTTCTTCTCAAAAATTTTAAAAGCTCAAATCCATTCAATGTAAGTAATTCCGCAACTTATAATGAATTTATGAACACATTTTCTTGCTTATTAGATCCTTGGCATGTTCTAGGAACACTAACAAATATTTGTTCCAACACTTCTACAAATGGAATGTTAATATGCAGTTTTTTAAAGATCTCCAGGAATCGAGAAAACTGCTTGTCTAGTTTGTTTTTCTGGAGAAGCTGTGGAAATGGTGGAGGTGGAGTGAATCTTTCTCGATCATATTCTTTTGCTTATTTTTCCTCCATTTGTGGTTCTGTTTCGCTTCTTTCTTTTAGAACTTCCTCAGTGGATGCCTTGATTCCAACATTTTTATTGATTTCAGTACCGTTTTTCAAAGTGATGGCATGACATTGCTCATTCCCAATGTTCCTTGGATTTGGTTTTGTGTTGCTAGGAAGGGTACCTTGCAGTTTGTAACTCTGAGCATTGGCCAGTTGTCCTATTTCATTCTCCAGAGTTTTTAAAGATGCTGCTTGGCTTTTAATTAATGTTGTTTGTGATTGAAACATGGCATCATATGATGCTGCTTGAGAGTCATATTTTGTTTCTAGCTTTTTCAAGTGAACCAGCACTTCTGTTATTCCTGGTTCTTTTTCATACTCTTGGCCTTTGTTTTGTTGTTGGAATACTAATGGTGGATTGTTCATTTACTCTGAATTGTTGCTCAATGCAAAATTGGGATGATTCCTCCACCCTGGATTGTAGGTATTGGAATATGGATTGTTTCCATGTCTGTTGAAATTGTTGAAATAATTCACCATCTCTTCATGTTGATTTGCGTCTGGTGCTCCTCCATATGGTTAACTTATGGCACCGGCAATGTTTATAACTTGCGTGCTAAGTGTTTCCAGACATTTGCACATTTGCTCCAACCTAGCATTCATTACTGTGTTGGCTTCGACTTCATGGATTCCTGCTATTAATTGAATCATGCTCATATCTGTTGGCCACAAAGAATTGTTCTTGGCCATTTCTTCAATTAAGTCTCAGACCTGATCTTCTCTTTTTTTCCATTAAAGCTCCTCCAGCAGCAGCATCAATTGTGGTTCTCATTAGTCCAGAAAGTCCATTATAAAAGGTTTGGACTTGTAGCCACTTTGTAATTTCATGGTGAGGACATTTTCTGAGCAACTCCTTGTATCTTTCCCAAGCCTCGCAGAGGGATTATGAGTCATGTTGCAAAAATGATGTAATGTTATTCCTCAGCTTTGTAGTTCTGGCTGGGGGAAAGTACTTTGCAAGGAATTTGGTGGCTAAAGTGTTCCAAGTTGTGATGGAACCTACTGGTAGTGAATGTAGCCAAGCCTTAGCTCTGTCTTTCAAGGAATATGGGAAAACACTCAGTCTCATTGCTTTTTCTGCCGCTCGGTTGTAATTTAATATGCCATAAACTTCCAGGAAGTTGCTGATGTGGGCATTAGGATCTTCAGTTGCATTCCCCCCAAACTGAACTGATTTCTGTATCATCTGAATGCATGTTTTGATGTCACACACATTTTCTGGTAAGGGAGAAATTACAATACATGAAATGAAGCCGTCAACTACCGGAATATTTCTGTTTTGAATGGGAATTGGTGGTGAAACCTCCAAAGGTTCAGGTTCCATGTTGATCAGTGCTTCTTGACCTTCACGTCTTTCCCTTCTCAATTGTCTGATGGTTCTTTCAATCTCTTGGTCAAGCGGTCGGATTTCAAATCTTCTGGTTCTTCTCATGTAGTGTCTGAGAACCTGAAACAGAAGAAAACAAAAATAATAAATAAAAACAAATTAGACACAGGTAAAGGTATCTAACCTCAAAATTAATAGTGAATGATAAATAAGTCCCTGGTAACGGCGCCAAAAACTTGATCGGTGAAATCACTCAAATAACGCAAGTACACATATCGCTCAAGTAGTATAAAATGTATTGATATTATGAGAACTTAATACCTAGGCTATCAAGTTGTGATGCTAAATATTTACGAGTATCTAATAGATTGGTTGTTTGATTGGATGGTGATTTTAAACTAAAATAAGTAAGTAAAATAGTGCGAAAGTAAATGAAAGGAAAATTCAATATTATTAAACTATCTAGGGTTGTGAATCTTTTTGATATCTTTTAAAGATGAAGTGGTTATCTCACGTTTGTGCAATATATCGGTTTATTAACCTAGAACACGAAAATATGCAAAAGCCTCTTCTGATGGTCAGATGCAAACACCCAATGTAACCCAATTAATCATATTCCTATGTTAACTAAGTTATCTGAATTTATTAAGATTAAGTTCTAATTATGGCTACCCCCGCCCAACAGGTATATTCCTATCCAGTAAGGAAATCTACCAAAGAGTCATCATGCCCCAATATGAGATCGTGAGCTATTGAGTCTAAGGCTAAACCTAAAATCCATTTCCCAAGTTTATTTTAATTTTACCAAATCAAACTTATTAATGGCCAGTTATTAGCTTAAGGCTCAATAAATAAACTTTTATATTACCCAAAACATAAAATAACCGCTTTTAAACCGGTGATGTTGTGATGTTGACAGGTGGCTGGCGCATGTTAGAAAGTGCGTATGATAGTAGGTTTCTCTGATTTTGACACGTGTCTGGCGCACGTTAGCGGTCGCGACGAAGAAGTGCTGCCCGTCGCGACACCCAAATGATGATTTTTCCTTTTTTGTCCTATTTTCACTGTTTTGGCCCTGATTTGATTCCAATGAGTCCTGAAACCTTATTTATCTATAAAATACACAAAAAAACATCAAAATATTCACAAAACTCAAGAAACTATACAAAATATTAAGTCAAAGGGACGGTAAATATTGATATATTTACCGATTATCAGTTTCCTTAATCAACATCATTCTTGATCCATTTTTGACTATCAATCATACTACTTTTTATTGTGAATCTTCTTTAGAGTCATGTTCTCTTAATATTCCATCATGTTATTGTTAGTGTCCTAGACATGCCAATGATCTCTAAACAAGATTTGTGTGTGAATAATTCAATTAAAGTTTGCGGAAAAAACTTACATTGATCGGCTTTGAAAAATCAAATCTTTCTTTAGATGTAGAAGCTCCAAGCCCTTTGTTGAGTTCCAAACTCTTGGGTGAGTTTCCCTATCACCTTAAAATAACTCCTTTAAGTGCTCGCTTGAACAAAATTGAAGAAAAATTTGCCCTCCAAGAGAAGCAAAATTCGTCCATGGTAAAGAGTGGAGAGGAAATAGAGAAATGAATAGTGTTTTTAAGTTTCCAAAACTTGTTTCAAAAGTTGTGTTGTGAGTTGACAAAAAGATGCCTTTTAAAGTAGGCAACTACTTCCATCACAAATAGTGACATGTGATGTAAGTTGTGGGTCCCACCAAATTATGAATTCCAAATTCAAGTTGGCTTACACAACACACTTTGGGCCCGGGTTTGTTTAATCCGATCAAACGAATTTTCCGTCGCGACATAATCAAATCCAATTTAATGAAATAATAATGCCTAGCAAAATTATTACGAAAGTCGCTTACGAATTAATTCCAAATTAATTTGTTCACTTGAATTAAAATCCAATTTTAATTACGTTTTGAAATCCAACTTCAATTAATATATCAAATATATTATTTTAGCCCAAATAAATAAATTAAATAGTAAAATCCAATTTAACTATTAAATTTACTTTGTCGATTAATTCCAAATTAATCGCGTTCTCTCTTCTAGATGAATTTAATCCCAGATAAATTCTTACTGTAATTAATCCCAAGTTAATTTTCTCTCTCATAATTAATCCCAGATTAATTTTTTTCGAGTGAAATGTCATTGGTGAATCTTTGGGAAGCGACCCAATAGATCTCTGGATATGTTGGCAGTAAATACGGTTGTCGGACTATCTAACACGTGCGTACCCCGTACCATGTTCTCACCGATCTACAAGACATGGTTGGCTTCTAGCAAAGCACCGTGCCTACCCAATTCTCCAAAAATATTCAACGAAGAATATATAATCTATATCAGGCATAGTATACTATATATTCCGTAATACGATCCAGTATCGGATATCACATGCTAGGCCTAGGGCTGGGATTGTGTCTGCCCCGTACGAAGCATATATCGGATCGCTAGCAACTAGTCTCTGTAATCTTATAATCATGACCTAGTCATACTATCCCGATAGCTGCAACATTTAAGAGTACTAGTTCTGTATCTTGTGTGATCATCATCTCAATATGACTGAAGTGATACTTCCATCTTGACATCACACCCAATACACTACGATTCTCAGTAAACTCATAAGAGGCGTACACAGAATCTGTTAAAGCTCTGGACGACCAAAACCAAAGCATACTGATTGTCGCAAGTATTAGCAATGCAAGTCTCAAGTTAAGACCATTTACACCTACCCTGATTCGGATTCCAAAGACACATAGTCATTCTACCAATGGGATTCCGATGGGTCTATCCAGAGCAAAGTTGTTCTCGGTCCAACGGCTAACAGAACCTTCTATCACACTTGCATAAGTATCCAATACTTAAATATATGAGAACTATGACGTTAAGCTTCCATAACGCGCACAAGTGTAATACTAGTCTATTCCGCATTATCAAAGTCCAGTCTCGATAATACTACGACTAGGGATATTTAATTATTAAACTTTTCGTGGATTAATATTGTCTCATATCTTATTATCCGGTACTAATCATATGAACTTTTATCATTTAGATATCCAAGTAATCCAATTACAAATGATAAAAGAGCAATTTCCTTTGTCACATAGTTAATTTGTACAAAAACACCATGTCTTTTATAAATAGTGATGCTATGGGTCATAATTGTCCAACAATCTCCCACTTCGCCTATAGCCAATCACTCAAGTGTCCAACACCTGAAATATGTACGGGTCGCTCAAACCTTTGCTGATATATAGCTTTCGTCAGCGGATTTACAAGGTTATCATCTGAAACGATCTTTTCGATCTTGACATCGCCACGATGTGTGATCTCACGAATCAGGTGAAACCGTCGAAGTACATACTTGGATCATTGATGAGACCATGATTCCTTAGCCTGTGTTGTAGCCCAGCTCAGCTGCTAACAGAACTACTCCTAATCCAATTAGGAATTTATAGATCCAAAATGCTTATTTTGCTGCCTCAGCCGCAACAAAATATTCTGCTTTTGTTGTTGAATCGGCAATAATATCTTGCTTGGAAGATTTCCAGCTCACTGTTCCGTTGTTTAAACAAAATATATACCCTTATTGTGACTTATAGTCGTCTTTATCGGTTTGGAAACTTGCATCGGTGAACCCAGTCACCTCAAGTTCTCCATCTCCATAGACTAAGAAAGCATCATTAGTTCGTCTAAGATACTCAATGATGTTCTTTACATCAATCCAATGACCATCACCTGGATCGGCCTGATTGTGACTGCATATGCTTGAAGCATATGAGACACCAGGTCGCGTACATATCATGGCATACATGATCGATGTGACTGCTTAAGCGAACGGGATCCGATTCATTGAATCTCTCTCATCTTGAGTTTTAGGACACATGTCATTAGATAGAGAGACGCCATGTGACACTGGAAGCAGCCCCTTCTAGGACTGATCCATGTTGAATCTCTTTAACATTGTCAATGTATGAGTTCTCGGAGAGTGCCAACATTTTTTAGATCTATCCCAGTAGATCCTTATTCCTAGAATAAAGGTTGTGTCTCCCAAGTCTTTCATGGAGAATTTTAATGAAATCTAAGCTTTCACCAATTGTAGCATGGGAATGTCATTGCTAAGAAGCAATGCACCATCAACATATAGGACAATGAATGTCAGTGCGCTCCCACTAATCTTATTATATACACAAGAATCATCTTCTTTTTGACTGAAACCATATTCTTTTATGATCTCATCAAAACATTGGTTCCAAGAACGCAATACTTGATTCAAACCATAAATGGATTGATTTAACTTGCAAACCTTGTTTGCATGTTTTGGCACGACAAAACCGTCAGGCTGTTACATATAAACATCCTCCAAAAGGTTTCCGTTAAGGAAATTGGTTTTGACATCCATCTACCATATTTCATAATCGAAATATGCAACAATAGCAAGCATTATTCGAATGGATTTAATCAAGGCAACATGTAAAAGGTTTCATCGTAATCGACACCATGTTGTTGACGATACCCTTTCGCTACAAGCCTAGCTTTGTATGTTTCTATGTTGACATCCATGTCAGTCTTCTTTTGAAGACCCATTTACTACCAATAGGCACAATGACTTTTGGTATATCAACCAGTGTCTAAACTTGGTGGGTATACATGGAATCCATTTCGAACTTCATGGCATCTTGCCATAAAGCGGAGTCGATACCATATATCACTTCCTCAAACGTAGCTGGTTCATCTTATTCAATAAGATTAATATCTACATGAGGTGAGATCAGAAACCCATACCTCTTAGGTTATTTTCTGACTCTCCCGACCTACGCGGTTCTTGTGTATTAGAAGATTGTGGAATAGTCTCATCCCTGATGAACTGTTCGTTTTTTCGTGAGGAGTCGATGCCAGGAACAGTATCACTTTGATTTTCATCGAGTTCTACTTTCCTCCCACTTACCACTGCATTTAGGAATTCCTTTTCGAGGAAAACCGCATGGAGAGCAAAAAATATTTTGTTCTCCTTTGGGTTGTGGAAATAATATCCTTTGGTTTCCCTAGGATAACCAATTACAAATAGGCACATATCCGATTTGGGTTCTAGTTTGGTACCATCTAAAAGTTTAACATATGCCCAGCATCCCCAAATCTTCATGAATGAGAAACCTGGTTTCTTTTATATCCATATTTTATATTGAGTCTGTCTAACAAATTTTGACGGAACCTTATTCAAAATAAGTATTGCACTTTTAAATGCATATCCCCTGAAGGAAATTGGTAGCTCAGTGCGACTTATCATTGACCTTACCATGTCCAACAAAGTTCGGTTACTCCGTTTGGACACACCATTTAATTGAGTGTTCCGGGAGGAGTCCACTGTAAAAGAATACCATATTCTTTTAAGTAATCATGAAACTCATTGCTTAAGTATTCTTCACCACGGTCTAACCGTAATATTTTAATACTTTTGCCGGTCTGTTTTTTACTTCGTGTCGAAACTCTTTGAATTTCTCAAAAGTTTCCGACTTGTGTCTCATAAGATACACATAACCATAACGCGATGCATCATCCGTAAAGGTTACGAAGTATTCGTATTCACCTCTAGCTTGGCTAGACATGGGCCCGCATACGTCACTATGAACGAGGGCTAACAGTTCGGTGGCACGTACACCTTTACCGCTAAAAGGCGTATTAGTCATTTTACCTAATAAACAAGATTCGCAGACATCATAAGAATTAGGATCAAATCCATCCAAGTATCCACTCTTCGAAAGTATGGATATACGAGTCTTGTTAATTTGTCACAAACATCAATGCCATATATAATTTTCATCCGTGTTACTCAATTTGAGCCTTTTGTTTGTCATATTATATGTTTGAGATTCATTTATATTCAAAATATGAAGACCATTATTAACATCTACTGTATATATCAAAATGTCATCTTTATTTACAAAACACCCAGTGTTCCTGAATACAAAGGTATACCCGCAATAGGTTAAACAAAATACAGAGATGATGTTCCTAGTCAAACTAGGTACAAAATAACAGTCTCCTAATGTAATTACATGCCCCAATGGAAGATACAAAACATAGATCCCAATGGCCAAAATAGCGACTCTCGTCCCGTTTTCGACTCATAGGTCGATCTCATCTGAAGCCAGTATCCTGCTAATCAGCAGATCCTGCACATCAGTACATATGTGAGTACCACATCCAGAATCAAAAATCCAATTTTTGAAAACCAGTAGTGGACATGTTTATAACAAACTTACCTGAAGCCGGAGCCTTGCCCGTCTTCACTTCCTTCAACTTCTCCTTGTACTCACTGCAGTCACGCTTCCAGTGACCCCGTTTTCCACAATGTAGGCAAACGTCTTTGGATATGTCTTTAGTCTTCCCAGAAGACTGTGATGATTTATTCTTGCCATTTTTCTTCCTTTTTTTCACACCCCCAGAAGCCTTCGGCCAAGCCTTGGCCATCTGGGATGTCGAAGTAAGGTGTGCCTCGTGCTTATTGCCCTTCTGAAGCTCTGGCTCTGCTTCTTTCAGCATCACCATTAACTCTCCAAGAGTCTTTTCTTGGTTCATCATATTGTAGTTAATGCCCAGTTGACCTAGCTATTCGATGTCAGTAATCATCTGCGACATATAGTGCTCGACAGACGTACCTTCTGACATACGCGAGCGAAAGAGCTTCTTTTACAATTCATACTTCTAAGATCTAAGATTAGATCCGTGAAGGTCATTTAATTTCAACATCATACTATAAGGATCCAATCCTTTGTTCTGACGACAAAATTGATGAGTCATTACGGCAAGCATAACAGATTGAGCACTAAAGTTATCAGATTGAGTCTTCCAAAGCTCATGCTATACTATTTGCTCAACTCCGGGCTCAGGCCCGAGAGGTTTCTATATGACATAGAGTAACTTCTCGGCTCCTAGGACTATCTTAAGATTCATCTCCCAATCTTGAAAATTCGCGCCGTTAAAAATATTATCACCCATAATGATGTCCCTAACGCTAATCTTTCCATCCATCTTGATTGCAATAGTCCAACTATCCAATCAACGATTTCGGGTACTCTCAAAATGTAATGGTTACTATAGTCCAACTATATAACCAAGTACAAGTGGAGTAGTGTCTTGTACAGTCTAACTGTTCAAAGAAAGCAATAAAAGATATTAGTCCAACTAATATATATTTATAACATCGATAAATAAAAATAAAAGAGTGCGTTTAGAAAGTATTAAATGAAATTGTAAATTTAATACTGGCCTCCCACTAATTTTCGGTGAGCCTCTAACCCTTTGTTGAGTACTCGGGAAACCCAGTTTCCTAGTGGGCTAGGATCCCCGTTAAATAACACACAACCATGACTTTGGCCAACAAGCTGTATGAAACTTAACTAGGTAGATCTCTAAGATCAATTGGATCTCATCCAATTCCTAGATCCGGTAGGTGGACCTCCAAGTCCAAGATATATATCCAACATATATTTCCTAACCTTTTCCTCTGAATCAACTAAGCCTTGGCTTTGGCTCAACAAGCTTAATGACTCCAGTTAAGCGCGACCCATTGATAGTGGGAAAGTTTCGTAATCCACGTCGATGAACAAGAAGTGACCTTGACTTTGGCCAACATTTCACAACTGCCCAAGACATGCGATTTATAACAAAGCCTTTGTGGTTCAAACACATCCGCGATAGACAATGATCTTGACTTTGGCCAACAAATCAAAGCCAATCTTGGATCTTGAGAAAGAACCACTCAATGGAAGGAAAACGCTTAATATTAAAGTGGGGGTTTTTCGCGTAAATTGGCATCCAATTTATTATTTTTGATTAGGTCTCATCATACACCCTTAAATATGCATTCTAAAAACATAATGCGCGAATAAATTAATAATGATATGCGGATGGATATATAATACAATTTGTTCTTAGAACAAATCACTCTTTATTTCCTCTCTCCCGCTAGCACTTTACATTCTTCTACCTAATTACATAATACATAAAGAAACCTCATTTACATTGAGGGGAATTGGTGAGAAGAGAAATACAAAGAGAATAGGAGGTGAAAGGCTGGACACGCAAGTCCAATTTAAATAAATTCCAAATTTACAATAATTTCCAAAATTGCCCCCACCCTATTAATATCCATCTGATATACATTATTCGTACAAATACATCCAAGTATTCACACCAACCATGCTATCAATCAATCTAATCCAATTTATAATCTTTGATTAATGACCATACAATGTTCATACAATGATTTGATTTGCGCGAGTCCAACTCGTTTAAGAATAAATACTTAAAGTACGTATTCTTGAATTATATCGAACTACAATTTTAAATCCAATTTAAATTGTATCCAATACTAATTCATATTTAATTCCAAATTAAATAATTACACTTATTTTTGTGCCTTCAAGACTTGGATTCCAAATCCAATCAAATTGGGTCTCCAAGGTCCAATTAGCATCCAAAGCCAATTCAATTAAAGTCTAATGGGCTTTCAATTAATTCTTTAGGCATGGGCTTTGGCAATTATGGATCCAACCCAAGATGCCAAAGTCCAATTAGGAATCACCATATGCCAAAAATCAATTTAGGCCCATTAGACTCAATTAAATTATTAAAGGCCCAATAGTCATATTTTGGACTTTATGGAAATGGTTTTAGGCCCAATTGGATCCAATCCAATTGTCCAAAACCAAACTTAGCCCAACCAAGCCCATTAGCCCAAATACAACTAATTAAATTAATATATTATTCAAAATTACAAATTAATCTAATTAAAGTGCAATTACCATAATTAATTGATTAATCTAACATTTCCAAAACATCAATTAATCTAATTAATCATACTTTAATTCTCAATTCATGTCCAACACAAAATTAAGGCAAAATCAATCCATTCAACATGCTACATCCCACTGCAATAACAAGAAACAACATTCAATTTTGATTTCAATCCAATTAAACCAACAATTAACATTCATTTCATGCTTTAAACTCATCCAATAGTCTAATTTCAAAAAATCACCATGAGATCCCCTAGGGTTACATTCGGCCATATGAGGAAATTTGGGGAAAATTAATCTAATCAATTTTTCACAAATCCAAAGATGCACAAATCCAATTCATTATCATCCAAACACAACCAAACAACCTATTTCGAATTTTCACTCTCCAAGCATAAAATCCCCAAATTAAAGTTTAGAACCCTAGAATCAAATTATGCTTAGATATGGATCTGATACCATTGTTAGTGTCCTAAACATGCCAAGGATCTCTAAACAAGATTTGTGTGTGAATAATTCAATTAAAGTTTACAGAAAAAACTTACATTGATCGGCTTTGAAAAATCAAATCTTTCTTTGGATGTAGAAGCTCCAAGCCCTTTGTGTTGGAAAATTATGACCCATAGCGTCACTATTTATACAGATCATGGTGTTGTTGTACAAATTAACTATGTGACAAAGGAGATTGCACTCTTATCATTTGTGATTAGATCACCAAGATATATAAATGATATGAGGTCCTTATGATTTGTTCCTGGATTGGGAATGATATAAGACAATATCAATCCATGAAGGATAAATCATTAAATATCCCTAGTCAGAGTATTATCGAGATTGGACATCGATAAATACGTAAAAGACTAGTATTACACTTGTGCGCGTTGTGAGGGTATAACGGCATAGTTCTAATTTATTTGGGTATAGGATACTCATGCAAGTGTAATAGGAGGTTGTGTTTTACCGATGGTACGGGAAACAGCTTCGCTCTGGATAGACCCCCTCGAAATTCCATTGGTAGTATGACTATGTGTCTATCGAAATCCGAAATCAGGGTAGGTGTATTTGGTCTTAACTTGAGACTTGCACCGCTAATACTTGCGACAATCAATATACTTTGGTTTTGGTCATCCAGGGCTTTAACCGGTTTCTGTGTACGCCTTTTCTGGGTATATCGAGAATCGTAGTGTATTGGGTGTGATGTCAAGACGGAAGTATCACTCCAGTCATATGGAGTTCATGATCGCGTAGGGATACCGAACTAGTTCTCTAAAAAGGTTGCAACCGTCGGGATAATATGACTTGGTCATGATTATCCGATAATAAAGAGACTAGTTGCTCGTAATCCGATATATTCTTCGTACGGGACAAACACTGTACCAGCCCCAGTCCTTGCATGTGATCATCTAATACTGGATCGAAATACGCAATACTACGTATACTACGCCTGATATAGATCCTTATATTACTGTAAGGATATTTCTGGAGAATTGGGTAGGCATGGCGCTTTGCTAGAAGCCAACTTTGTCTTGTAAATCGGTATAAAAGTAGTACCAGGTACTTACGTGTTCGGATAGTCCGACGACCGAATTTACTGTCAACATATCCGGGGATCTCATGGGTCGCTTCCCGAAGATTCACCGATGACGTATGACTCACACTTTTAATTAACTTGGGATTAATTTGATGAGAGAGAAAATTAATCTGGGATTAATTGCGGAGATATTTTATCTGGGACAAAATATCAATTAAAGAGAGATAACGATTAATTTGGAATTAATCGATTAATTAATATATTCGATATATTAAACAAAATTGGATTTCGACGCGGAATTAAAATAATATTTTAATTCGGGCGAACGAATTAATTTAGAATTAATTCGTTAGCAATGTGAATAGTGATTTTTCTAGGAATAATCATTTAATTACGACGCAACGGAGAATTCGTTAATTTGGAATTAGCGAACCCGAGCTCGGGATTGTTTGCGAGCGCATTCGCATTTTGAATTCGAGTACGGCACGCAAGTCAAATCAAGCGTCAAATAATTAGTCGCATCAAGCGTCAAATCACTTGTCACTTTGAGTGATGTGACTTGACAACTTGATTGAAAGATGTGACTTGATGGGAGTTGTTGAAAAGCTTTTGAAAGCTTGATTGACATTTAATATATTAAATGTTTTGGTATATGTTGAATTGAATTTAGAAATCAATTAACCTTTACACTTTTTTCAACTCTCTATTCTCTCTTCTCCACTTCTCTCTCACGCCCATGGAGGCCATTTTCTTCTGGTTTTGCCGAGAGGATGGGAAGCAAGTGTGGTGATTTTTGTGGCAAAAATCACAAGAGCTAGCACTCCGAGAGACATGCGAAGGTGATAGGGAAGTCCACCCATGAGCCGGGAATCGTTTGACGAAGCTTGGAGCTTGGATTCTTGAGCAACAATGGCCAAAAATGCAGTGGGCTGTGACAGTGGACTGCCGAGCATGCAGTGAGCAGAAACTGAAGTTTTGTTTCCTTGCGCGTTGCTCAACCGATCGATGTAAGTATTCTGCAACTCCCTCGTTGTATTCGGACTTATTTTCATGCTTGAAATGATCTTGGAATGCTTAGTTTTTTCCAACAATGGTATCAGAGCAAGGTTAAACATGAAAATATTTTAGGGCTTAAAATTTGGGTAAAATGTTTTTGAGCATGATTTAATGAAATTGGATGAATTAGTATGCTTAAATGTGTTTTAATTGAAGATTGATTGGATCAATTTGATAAAATGTTGTTTGGAATAAATTTCCCCAAATGTCTTAGCTTGGCCGAGAGGTGTAGAGCCCTAATTCTTGGTAATTTTTGTTTCGTTGATCATTGGATGACTTGAAACGATTTGGGAATGTTGATTTAATGTCGATTGTGGATTAAATTGGATTGAAACTGAATTGGACACAAATTGCCCAAATTGCCGAGAGCTAAAGCATGTGAAATTGGGTTTGATTTTTTGTTAAATTGTGTTGGACATGATTTAATGATGAAGAGCATGATTAATTAGGCTAATTGATGTTTTAGAAATGTTAATTGGATAATTAATTGTGTAATGCACTTTGGATAATTAAATGTGAAATTGGATTTTGTAATTTAATTATGTTGGGCCTAATTTTGGAAATTGGACTTTTAAATTTGTTATTGGGCTTATTGGGCTTGGTTGTACCAAGATGGGTTTAGGTAAAATTGGTTAGATCCAATTAGGCCCAAAACCGCATCCATAAAGCCCAAATGCGACTAATGGACCTTTAAAGTTTAATTAGGCCTAATGGGCCTAAATTGTTTTCTGGGCTTATGGGGTAACTCCCGGATTGGACTTTGGTTATTGGGTTCGACCCGAGTTGACCAAAAGTCCATGCCTTAAATAAATTAATTAAAAGCCCATTGGACTTTAATTAAATTGACGTTGGACGTTAATCGGGCTTTGAGACCCGTAACGATTAAAATTTGGAATTTAAATCGTAAAAGGTTTATTAATAAAGTGTGGTATTTAATTTGGAATTAAATTGCGAATTATTTAAATACAAATTGAATTGGATTTAATTATGTAGTTTAATTTAATTCAAGAATTCATACTTTGAGTACTTATTCGCAAAACGAGTTTGACTCGAGCAAAATCAAATCGCTGTTTGAACATTGGATGATCACTAATTATCAGATTAATTAATTTGATTAGATTGATTAATAACATGCTTGTGTGAATACATGGTTGTGATGCATGAATAATGTATATCGGATGGATATTAGATGGGTGGGACATTTTAGAAATTGTTGTAATAAATTTGGAATTTATTAATTGGACCTGCGTGTCCAGCCTTATCACCTCCTTATTCTTTGTATTCTCTTCTCACCTATTCCCCTCAATGTAAATGAGGTTTCTTTAGAAGTGTAGTGTAACGGGTATAAGTGATACATGTGGTAGCGGGAGAGAGAAAGTGAGAGATTTGATCTAGGATCAATGTGTAAAGTATCCATCCACATATCATTATTATTTTATCATATGCGCTTTATTATGTATTTAGAATGCATGTTTAAGGGTGTATGGTGATGAGACCTTAACAAAGATAATAAATTGGTTGCCAATTTGCACGCGAAAAACCCTCACAAAATATTAAGCGTTTTTCCTTCCATTGAGTGATTCTTACTCAAGATCCGAGACTGGCATTGGTTTGTTGGCCAAAGTCAAGGCCTTTGTCCGTCAAGGATGTGTTTGAATCACGAGAGCTTTGTTCCATATTGGTGTCTTGTCAAAGTTGTGGTTTGTTGGCCAAAGTCAAGACCATTTCTTGTCCATCGACATTGATTACGAAGCTTTCCATGGTTAATGGGTCGCGCTTGACTGGGATCACTAAGTTTGTTGTGCCAAAGCCAATGCTTAGTTGATTCAGAGGAAAAAGGTTAGGCAATACATTGGATCTATTGGCATATATAAGATATATGTTTTGGATTTGGACGTCCCCCTACTGGATCTAGGAATTGGATTGGATCCAATTGATCTTAGAGATCTACCTAGTTAATTATCATACAATTTGTTGGCCAAAGTCAAGATTGTGTGATATTTAACGGGATCCTAGCCCGCTAGGAAACACGGTTTCCAGAGTACTCGACAGATGGTTAGAGGCTCGCCGAAAAATAGTGGGAGACAAGAATTGAATTTTCAATATTCGTTTAATTACTTGCCATACGCGCTCAAACAAATATCATACGTCATATAATTGAATGTTAGTTGGACTAATATTTAAATTGTTATTTTAATTAATAGTTGGACTATATTCAAACTATTCATTTATAGTTGATTTTATAATTGGATTATAGTAATCAATATAATTGATTTTAATCTATTAAATTATAGTTGATTAAATAGTTGGACTATTGTAATCATTATAATAAATAGTACCAAATCCTTGATTAAATAGTTGGACTATTAAAATCAAGATATAATTGAAAGATTGACATTTAAAACATAATCCTAGGGAAAATGAATTTAAATGGTTTAATTTTCAAATTGGGAATAAAATTTCAGGATGGTCCTGGAAACTAATAAGTTACTTTATTTGATAAAATAACATATTAGGCCTAAGCCCGGAGTTAAGCAAATAGTCGAGCATAATCTTTGGAAGATTTATGTAATGATAACTTTAGTGTTTAATCCATTAAGCTTGTCGCAGTAGACTCCTTAATTTCTGAATCATAACTAAGGATTAGATCCTTAAAGTATGATAATGAAATTGAAGGATTTTCATAAATCTATAATTAGATCTTAGAAGTACTAAATTGCAATAATAATTCTTGGAGAATTAATGACTATTCTCAAAGAGACAAAGTCAAAATTTGCAATAAGGCAAGTAGCGCAAGGCGCACTTATTTCGATATTCTAGTTAGCCGAGGCTTGGCCAAAAGGCTTCTGGAATGTTGATAAAGGGCAAAGGCAAAATCATTATAATATTCTGGGAAGATAAAGGACATATCCCAAAATGTCTGCCTAAATTGTGGCAAACGGGATCGCGGAAGCGTGACTGCCGTTAGGACAAGGCAGACATGAAGGAATTGAAGACGGTGCAAGTCTCCGACTTCAAATATGATTGTCATAAATATGTTCACTACTAGTATTAAAATTAGATTTTAAATACTTAGTGTGGTACATAAAATATATGTATTGATGTTCAGAATCTCTTTTGAACAGGATAATGACTTCAATAGAGATTTATCTGCGAATTGGAAACGGGACGAAAGTCGCTGTTTTAATCATAGATACCTAATTTTAGAAACTACCCTCCGATGTGTACCTAAATTTAGAAACTCTTATAATGTAACTAGTTTGACTAGAAATATTATCTCCATATCAGTGTTTAACCCGCTGCGGGTGAACCTTTATATTCTGAACACTAAAGTGTTTTATTATATAAAGATGATATTGAGATAAACACATTAGATATGAATAACAGAATTTATATTTTGAATATAAATAAATCTCAAACGTATAACATGACAAACAAATAGCTCAAACTGATTTGAACTGAAGAAACATATTGTGGCATTATTGTCTGGGACATAATTAAGCAAGACTCGTATATCCGCACTTTTGAAGAGTGGATACTCGGACATATTTGATTTAAATCAAATAAAGTATACGAATCTAGTTTATTGGGCAAAGTGCCTAAAACACTATTTACTTGGTAAAAGTGTAAATGCCATAGATCTGTTAGCCCTAGTTCATAGTGAAGCAAGTGGTCCCATGTCTAGCTAGGCTAGAGGAAGATATGAATATTTTGTGACCTTTACGGATGTGGCATCGCGTTATGGTTATGTGTTCCTTTTGAAACACAAATCGGAAACTTTTAAAGTTTCGACACGAAATATACAAACAGATCGGCTAAAGTATTAAACCGTCATGATAAGACCGTAATGGAAAATACTTAAGCAATAAGTTTCGAATATACTTGAAAGAGTATAGTATTCTTTCAATGAGGACTCCTCCCGGAACACGTCAATTTGACGGTGTGTTTGAACGGAGAAACCGAATTTTGTTAGACATGATAAGGTTAATATGAGTCGCTCTGAGCTACCATTTCCTTCAACCGATAAGCATTAACAGTGCAAAACTTATTTAGAATAAGGTTCTATTAAAATCTGTTTGACAGATATCATATTAGATATGAACAGGAAAGAAACTAGGTTTTCTCATTCCTGAATATTTGGGATGCTAGGCATATGTTTGGATGATACCAAACTAAAACCCAAAACAGATAAGTTCCAATTGTAGGTTATCCTAAGGATACCAAAGTATAGTACTTATACAACTCACAAGAGAACAATGTAATTGTTGCTCACCATGCGGTTTTCCGAAGAGGAATACCGATATGCAGTGGTAAGTGGGAGGATAGTAAAACGCGATGAAAATCGGAGTAATACTGTTCCAGGTATCGATTCCTAATGGAACACAAATAGTTCATCAAGGATGAAACTATACCAATAATCTTCGAATACACAAGAACCGCGTATGTCGGAGAGAGTCAGAAAACAACCTAGGGTATGGGTTTCTGATCTCACCTTATAAAGATGTTAATCTTTTGAGGAATACCAACTGACTACGTATGAGGAAGTGATACAAGGTATCGACTCCCTATTATGACAAAGTTTCATGAGTCCGAAATGGATTCCATGTAAATCAACTATGTTTGGATACTAGTTGATGTACCGTAAGGCATTGTGCCTATTGGTACTTTATAAGTCTTCAAGAAAGACGTACATGGATGGCAACATACCAACATATAAAGCTAGACTTTTAGCGGAAAGGTATCGTTATCAACATTGTGTCGATTAAGATTCAACCTTTTACCAGTTGCCACGGTAAATCCATTTGGATAATGCTTGCTAATGCTGCATGTTTCATTTATGAAATATGTCAGCTGAACGGCAAAATCGCTTTCCTGAAAAGGAAACCTTTTGGAGGATGTTTACAACATCCTGTTGGTTTTGTCGTACCAAAACTAGCAAACAAGGTTTGCGGGTTATTCGATCCATGTTTGGATTGAAGCAAGCATTAGGTTCTTGGAATTATCGTTTTGGATGTAATCATAATAGTTTATGATTTAATTCAAAACGAAAATGATTCTTGTGTATATAAGGAGGTTAGTGGGAGTGCACTGACAATAGATGTCCTATAAAATAATGATAATATATGTCATTTCTTGGAAATGATATTCCCAAAATAACTATCGGTGAAAGCTTGGCTTTCGAGAAAACTCTCCGAGAACTCGTACAATTAAAAATGTACACGACCTGGTGATAGACACTGAATTGATGTTAAGAACATTCGTTAGTATCTTATAGATCTAAGGATGTTGTCTTAAACTATGGAGATGGAGAACTTGAAGTGACTGGGATCACTGTAGCAAGTTTCCTAACCGATAAAACGACTGTAAGTCACAAACGGTTCTATAAAGTTTGAATAAGGAAACAGTGAGCTGGAAATCTTCCAAGCAAGATACTGTTACCGAATAAACAACAAATCCGGGTTATTGTTGCAGCTGAGGCAGCAATAGAAGCCATTTGGGTCGAAAATAATCTAATTAGATTAGATATAATTCTGTTAGCAGCTGAGCTAGGCTACAGCACATGCTAAAGAATTAACGGTCTCATCAACGATCCAGATACATACTTCGATATTCATCTGTTTCGTTCGGATCATACATCGTAGCGATGTGATGATTGAATAAATTGTATCAGACGATAATCATGCAAATCCGCTGACGAAAGCCTTCCTCAACAGTTTGAGCCAACCGTACATAGTTCGGGTGTCAGACACTCGAGTGACTGGCTATAGGCCAAGTGGGAGATTGTTGGATAATTATGACCCATAGCGTCACTATTTGTACAGATCATGGTGTTGTTGTACAAATTAACTATGTGACAAATGAGATTGCACTCTTATCATTTGTGATTAGATCACCAAGATATATAAATGATAGGAGGTCTTTATGATTTGTTCCTGGATTGAGAATGATATGAGACAGTATCAATCCACGAAGGATAAATCATTAAATATCCCTAGTCAGAGTATTATCGAGATTAGACATCGATAAATACGTAAAAGACTAGTATTACACTTGTGCGCGTTGTGAGGGCATAAAGATATAGTTCTCATATATTTGGGTATAGGATACTAATGCAAGTGTAATAGGAGGTTGTGTTTTACAAATGGTACGGGAAACAGCTTCGCTCTGGATAGACCCCCTCAGAATTCCATTGGTAGTATGACTATGTGTCTATGGAAATCCGAAATCAGGGTAGGTGTATTTGGTCTTAACCTGAGACTTGCACCGCTAATACTTGCGACAATCAATATACTTTGGTTTTGGTCATCCAGGGCTTTAACCGGTTTCTGTGTACGCCTCTTCTGGTGTATATCGAGAATCGTAGTGTATTGGGTGTGATGTCAAGACGGAAGTATAACTCCAGTCATATGGAGTTCATGATCGCGTAGGGATACAGAACTGGTTCTCTAAAAATTTTACAACCGTCGGGATAATATGACTTGGTCATGATTATGCGATAATAAAGAGACTAGTTGCTCGTAATCCGATATATGCTTCGCAAGGGGCAGACACTGTACCAGCCCCAGGCCTTGCATGTGATCATCCGATACTGGATCAAAATACGCAATACTACGTACACTACGCCTGATATAGATCCTTATATTCCTGTAAGGATATTTCTGGAGAATTGGGTAGGCATGGCGCTTTGCTAGAAGCCAACCTTGTCTTGTAAATCGGTATAAACGTAGTACCAGGTACTTACGTGTTCGGATAGTCCGACGACCGAATTTACTGCCAACATATCCGGGGATCTCATGGGTCGCTTCCCGAAGATTCACCGATGACGTATGACTCACACTTTTAATTAAACTAGGATTAATTTGATAAGAGAGAAAATAAATCTGGGATTAATTCGATATATTAAACGAAATTGGATTTCGACGCGGAAATAAAATTAGATTTTAATTCGGGTGAACGAATTAATTTAGAATTAATTCGTTAGCGACGTGAATAGTGATTTCACTAGGCATAATCATTTAATTACGACGCAAAGAAGAATTTGTTAATTTGGAATTAGCGAACCCGAGCCTGTGATTGTTTCCAAGCGCATTCGCATTTTGAATTCGAGTGCGGCACGCAAGTCAAATCAAGCGTCAAATCATTTGTCGCATCAAGCGTCCAATCACTTGTCACTTTGAGTGATATGACTTTACAACTTGATTGAAAGATGTGACTTGATGGGAGTTGTTGAAAAGCTTTTGAAAGCTTGATTGACATTTAATAAATTAAATGTTTTGGTATATGTTGAATTGATTTTAGAAATCAATTAACCTTTACACTTTTTTCAACTCTCTATTCTCTCTTCTCAACTTCTCTCTCACGCCCATGGAGGGCCATTTTCTTCTGGTTTTGCCGAGAGGAGGGGAAACAAGTGTGGTGATTTTTGTGGCAAAAATCACAAGAGCTAGCACTCCAAGAGACATGCGAAGGTGATAGGGAAGTCCACCCATGAGCCGGGAATCGTTTGACGAAGCTTGGAGCTTGGATTCTTGAGCAACAATGGCCGAAAATACAGTGGGCTGTGACAGTTGACTGCCGAGCATGCAGTGAGTAGAAATTGAAGTTTTGTTGCCTCGCGCGTCGCTCACCGATCGATGTGAGTATTCTGTAACTCCCTCATTGTATTCGCACTTATTTTCAATGCTTGAAATAATCTTGGAATGCTTAGTTTTTTCCAACCTTTGTTTAGTTCCAAACTCTTGGTGAGTTTCCCTATCACCTTAAAATGAATTCCTTAAGTGCTAGCTTGAACAAAATTGAAGAAAAATTTGCCCTCCAAGAGAAGCAAAATTCGGCCATAGTGAAGAGTGGAAAGGAAAGAAAGAAATGAATAGTGGTTTTAAGTTTCCAAAACTTTTTTCAAAAGTTGTGTTGTGAGTAGACAAAAAGATGCCTTTTAAAGTAGCCAACTACTTCCATCACAATAGTGACATGTGATGTAAGTTGTGGGTCCCACCCAATTATGAATTTCAAATTCAAGTTGGCTTACATAACACACTTTGGGCCCGGGTTTGTTTAATCCGATCAAACGAATTTTCCGTCGCGACGTAATCAAATCCAATTTAATTAAATAATAATGCCTAGCAAAATTATTATGAAAGTCGCTTACTGATTAATTCCAAAATAATTTGTTCGCTTGAATTAAAATCCAATTTTAATTCTGTATTGAAATCCAACTTCAATTAATATATCCAATATATTATTTTAGCCCAAATAAATAAATTAAATAGTAAAATCCAATTTAACTATTAAATTTACTTTGCCGATTAATTCCAAATTAATCGTGTTCTCTCTTCTAAATGAATTTAATCCAGATAAATTCTTGCCGTAATTAATCCCAAATTAATTTTCTCTCTCATAATTAATCTAGATTAATTCTGTTCGAGTCAAATGTCATTCTTGAATCTTTGGGAAGCGACCCAAGAGATCCTTGGATATGTTGGCAGTAAATACGGTTGTCGAACTATCCGACACGTGCATACCCCGTACCACATTCTCACCGATTTATAAGACATGGTTGACTTCTAGCAAAGTACCGTGTCTACCCAATTCTCCATAAATATTCAACGAAGAATATATAATCTGTATCATACATAGTATACTATGTATTGCGTAATACGATCCAGTATCAGATGTCATATGATAGGCCTAGGGCTGGAATTGTGTCTGCTCCGTACGAAGCATATATCGAATCACTAGCAACTAGTCTCTGTAATCAGATAATCATGACCTAGTCATACTATCTTGATAGCTGCAACATTTAAGAGTATTAGTTCTGTATCATGCGGGATCATTATCTCCATATGACTGAAGTGATACTTCCATCTTGACATCACACCCAATACACTATGATTCTCAGTAAACCCAGAAGAGGGGTACATAGAACCTGTTAAAGCTCTGGACGACCAAAACCAAAGCATACTGATTGTCGCAAGTATTAGAGATGCAAGTTTCAGGTTAAGACCATTTACACCTACCCTAATTCGGATTCCCATAGACACATAGTCATACTACCAATAGGATTCTGATGGGTCTATCCAGAGCGAAGCTGTTCCTGGTCCAACGGCTAACAAAACCTCCTATCACACTTGCATAAGTATCCAATACTTAAATATATGAGAACTATGTCGTTAAGCTTCCATAACGTGCACAAGTGTAATACTAGTCTATTCCGCATTATCGATGTCTAGTCTCGATAATACTACGACAAGGGATATTTAATGATTAAACCTTTCGTGGATTAATATTGTTTCACATCTTATTAATCTGGTACTAATCATATGGACTTTTATCATTTATATATCCAAGTAATCCAATTACAAATGATAAAAGAGAAATTTCCTTTGTCACATAGTTAATTTGTACAAAAACACCATGTCTTTTACAAATAGTGATGTTATGGGTCATAATTGTCCAACATTTATCTTTGTACTTCTTCCTACTAGTCTCTGTTGCTTAACCGTTTTAAGTCATTACTTTCTCTCAGAGTCCTACTATACTCCATTTGTTACTCATTTTTATGAAGTGTACTTCGCTACTTACAATTCCCTTCTCATCTCGGTTCCTTGATCTCCTTATATTTTTACTCCTCTGGAAACTTCATCAACTTCAATTGCTTAGGGCATATCTACTAAACTTTTTGGTTCAGGTGCTACTCTCTATCTAGTTCTTCATTCTCAATACAATGAGACTCTTTTATAAGTTATATACTATATTCCTGAGAGTCGCTCTTCTATGATCCCTTCGCATTTTTTAGCCTTGACTCCCTAAAGAGTTTCCAATTCAACGATGGCTTCTAGATTTAGCTCAACAAACTGTGACTTCAAACTATTATATCTCATGCTTCTTATCTATGTTCCGTTGAACTTATTGGTTTGGCTATCTAGTCGTCTCGCGATTCGTCTAATTTGTTAAATACACTTTTTTACTGGTTCTTCTCCTTATTGAGCCCTAAGTGGAGGGGCGAGTATATGCATTCCATAGAAATTTGTGAATACGCATTTCTATTATTTACTATTAATTCCATTGGAAGCCACATCGACTATTCCATGTCTTAAAGTTCCTTAATATTTATCAATCAACCCCAAAGTCTTCATTTACTTACTGTGCTCAAGTTACGTTGTCTACTCTTGCTATGTAGACTGGACTTCCTTACAACGAGTTGTATCCTTTTGATTTGTTTTTATATTCTATCTATTAGCTTTAGGTTGTGTTTTTTAGGCTAGTAGTCTTTCTTCTTATGAGTTTCCTTCTGGATCTATAATCTTGTTGTAGATCACAACTGTGTACTTTGTCCTACTGTTAGTACTAGTACTTTTCTAACTACTTAGTATATTAAATTCTCATGGGTCTGCTCTTTTAAACCTACAGAGGTTCATATTCGTATTGGTCCGATCTATAGACTTCCACTAGTACTGTGAACTTGCTCATCTTAGCTTAAGTTAGGTTCTTACGTGTCTGGCCATTGAAGTCTCTTTGGTCTCTTTTGGGTAAACCATCCTTCCCAATTTTACTACTTCTGTCTTAAAATATTAACGTTATGCGAACTAAGTTTCCATACGGTTAACTCTTTCTATGATGGCACAGGCTGGGACAATCATTTTACGTCTCTATGGATGTCGACGTTCTTTGTCCTGGCATTTTATTGTTAGGGATATGCCCAATACCCAACTTGTGGATGGGCTATATGTACATGTATTTGCAATATTTTCATTAATTAATAAAATGTCAATCTTTATTATACGTGTCTTACATAAATTATATGAATCATCAAACATTGTAATAAAGCCCTTGGAGTAATAAGATGATGGCTTCCACGCCTTATGAGAATCATTACTCTCAAACGTTCCTAGTCATAGTTTTGTGAATAATCTGGGCATTCACAAAGCGGAGAGACTAGCATGATGATATGATCCGCCCTTAAGTGGGGTAGCCGATATCATAGGCTACTATCGAAGATCCGTCCGCTAGGTGTATCACATGGATGCATGAGTTGCTCGTGTCCATCGAACTGATCGCCGAAAGTTTTCACATTGAGTGTTTATCCCATGTGTCTGTAAAAACTTTCATGTATCGATTGTATGACTAGTCCTTAGACTTAAGGTCTTTACAATCTTATGTGTGGATCAAATGACTTTGACATTCTCCTTCCCCGGTTCAAAGATCCGGTAATAAGGGTATAATTGGGTCATTTGTTGAAACACATGAAGTTGTAAAGATAAAATAGAGAATCGCCACTCTCTCGGATAATATTTTCTTATAAGATTAGTATTCCAGTTAGCGGGTTGATAGTGTGATCAGTGCTTGAGACTGTGGCCGCAGCGGAAGAATCATGTGAGATTCTTGGGTTAGCACGATTCATGACACTATCAACATCATACCTTTGACTATATGGGTAGACATTTTCCATACCCTAGGTCAAACGGTGGGGACACAGTGAGGCGAGGGACCGTATCATATGTAAATCGTATACATAATGGGTATATATCTTTCCTTCTCATTTGGGGGCATTGGCATGTTGCTAGATGTCAACCTTGGTCATTGAAATCGAATGACCACCTGATCGGAGGATACTTTATGTTCGATTAAATTATCACGATTCAATTCATGTCCAACTGGAGGGGAACCCAAAAGGTCACACACAACAAAGTCAAAATCAATGGTTAACAGTGCACAATACAAATTTAACAGCATATATAATTGTTGTAGGAATTGTTCATAAATGGTTCAATGTGTTTAATTATTGAACAGATCATTTATGAGGTTCCAAAGTGGCTTAGGGATTGGTGAATGACGATAAGGGCACTTTGGGAATTGGAAAAATTAATAAGAAAAAAAATGTGAATATTAAATTTTTTTTTATTTTTTTTTGTTTTGAATTCCAATTCGGCCCAAACTAATAGGGTTTTATAATCTCATTAAACCACTATATTAAGATCCAATGGCTAAGATTTAATTAGCATTTATCCCACATCAGATTCATAATTAATTTTGTTATCTTTGGAGCACCTATATAAACCCAAGAATTCTTTACAAATTTTTACACCAAAACCTTTCATATTTGGGTTTAATAATGTGTGCAACTCTAAAGTTTAAGAATAAGCCACTGATTTTGAGGATCCTTAAGTCTAATTGACTAGAGGAATCTCAAGTTAAAAGTTTTGAGGTATTTGCCTAGGCTAGCACCAAGGGCAAAATACCCGTGCACTCAAGGCGTAGTCTTGCCGTTGAGTTTTGTCTTTGGTGTGTGCACCTTTGGAGGCCACACACTTGGGTGGATCTTTGGAAAGTGGAAGAGCTTGCTGAGTTCGAGAAAAGCTTGTAGATTGGAGGGAGGACTGGAGGAGTCTTCGGTTCAAGTAAGTCTTTTTCTTTCTTTATTTTAATTAGAGTTCTTATGATAGTTAGCATGTTTAGGTTTATGTTTTTTTGCATGTTTTATGAGTTTTTATGCTTATAATATATAGTAACATGCCTAGGCTTGTAGAATAATAAAAAAAAAATGGGTCTTGGGCAAAGGGATAGTGGCATCATAGTTTTTTATTTTCCGCTGCGCACTCGTGGCCGCTTCCCAAGAGTGGTATCAGCGTGCCGGTTTTGTTTTGATTAGTTCTCTCTCATTTGAACTCGAAATTGGGTGTGTAAAAGCTCGTTGGAAAGCTAACACCCTGAAACTATTTTAAGGCACAAGTTTTGCATGATTTGGTTAAGATTTGAATTGTGAAATTGCATTTAAAGTTCACGCATCTGTAAAAAAACATGAATAGTAAATTTAATTGATTAAAAAAATGCAATATCATAATTAATATTAATCAGTTATTTAATGCCTAAAATATTTCAAACATATTAAAACTCATATGCTTGATGATTCTATGTATGATTAGAATTGGCATGATTATTTTAGGGTGCAAGTATCTAGAGACTTTCTAAGTAAATAGAGAGTGTATTACTTATCCCTTAGCTAAGTAATTATTCTGTGATGAACTTAGAGATTTATTACCTTTAGGGCTAATAAATATAAATCACTTGTTTATAATAAAAGACATTATAAAAGATACAAGTGGGGTGGGACCAAGGCGTTTATAAGACTTTCCAAACTAAAGTTAATTTAACCAAAGGTATTACTAGAGTTAAATAATGATTTGGTGTCTTCCTTCACTCACTACCTTTTTATAGCCAAAAAGAAAAGCTGTGAAGACATCTAGATAATCATTTACTCAAAGCTTACCTTAAAGAATATTTAAAATGTTGGACTAATTTAGAGGATCGATTGTTTATTCCTGTCACCAAGGCAATCAGAGCCTAAGAGGTAAGGGTATTTAAGAGAGTTCGCTCCACCCTCCCTCCGGGGAATTTTCAATGGAGGAATCTATTGACAGTTATTCACTTAAACTTGCTAAAATCCTCAATAATAATTTAAGTCTAAAATTTACCTCCCATTGTAAAGTATAGACCCAAAGAGCTTAAACCATATTGGCAGGACTAGGCTTTACCAGACTGATCAATACCAATTTGTCCATAAATCGTACTATTGACAATGGTTTGAATTTTTTGAGTCATAAGACGCAGCGACCCTTAGACGTGGTCTTATAACTTAGTGGCAATATTGAGTGTCCACAAGGACTAGCATAAGCTATGGCATGTTTGATTGCCAAACCCAATGATCAAGGAATTGTGATTTATATCATAATTGGTTGGGAACCTACCTAATTATCATATTTTATAACGACCGGCCCTAGTCGGAGTTGTGAAATGATGATAATGGGATCCTTGCCCACAAGAAATCCATCATATTGGGATTGAAGTGATTTGCTTAAAATTTTAAAACAATTGAGTGGGAGCAACTTCATAATATTAAAAGCCCATGTTATTATGAAACATTAATGAAAACATATTCCTAATTTTAACATTCTCTCTTAACAGGTGGGTTAAAATATTTCACAAACATTCAAATGGCAAACAGACCATTTCCCCATGAACCCGAAGAAGATGCTGACCAAAATACATTTGATGCTTGGAAGAAACACATCGATGATGAGAGAATGTTATGGATGTCGGACGAACTTCAGAAAGCTCACGAAGATATGGATGCCCAAACCATCATCTTTCACTTGAAGGAGTTGTATGCAACTTCCGTTCATACCGTGAGATTCCAAGTGTCATGTGTCTTATTCCAAACAAGGTATAAGAAATGATCTGTTAGTAGACATGTGCTTAAGATGATTGGCCACATTGAAAAATTGGCCAACCTCGGGTTCATCATGGATCATGAGATAGGTCACGATCTAATTCTTCAGTCCTTACCAAAAGACTTCTCTAACTTTATTATGCAGTTTCATCTGTCTAATAAAGAAACCACAATGCCCAAATAAAAATAAGGCCAAGGCCAAGGCTCCAGATCACCTAAAGCCCAATGGTAAGGTGGAGAAGAAAAAGGGAAAGAGGAAATATTTATGTTATGGAAAGAAGGGTCATTGGAAGAAAAACTGCAGATCCTTGAAAGCCAAGGAATCTAGGGAAGCCCAAGAGGCCAAGAAGCCCAATGCTTTAGGTATGTTGTATATGATTGAACTATATTCTCAAAACTCTGAACCTTTTATGCTTGACACTGGTTGTGGGACTCACTTGTGTAACAATGTGCAGGGCCTGAGAAACAGTAGGAGACTCCGTCATGGGGAGGTTGACTTACGCATGGGTAATGGAGCAAAACTGGCTGCATTGTGCGTGGGGACTTATTCATTAGTTCTGTCGAATGTTTTAGTTTTAGACTTAGAAGATTGTGTTTATGTACCTTCTCTAGTAAAGAACATCATTTCAATTTTCTTTATATGTAATAAAGGCTTTTCATGCCTAATAAGTTGTAATGAATGTTCTATTTATTTCAATGAAATAAAATATGGAGATGGTATTTTGAATAATGGTATCTATGTCTTACAAACTAACAAAGAATGTTCAACCTCTAATATATACAACGTTAACTCGAATAATCTCAATGAATCACTTCTATGGCACAGTCGCTTAGGTCATATCAATGAAACAAGATTAACTAAGCTACATAAGGATGGGTATTTCAGACCCTTCAAATATGAACCTTATGGAACTTGTGAGTCTTGTTTACTTGGTAAAATGACCAAATTACCCTTCAAAGGTAAAGGACAGCGTGCAGCGGAGACATTAGAACTCATACACTCTGATGTATGTGGACCAATGTCAGTCACCGCTAGAGGTGGATTCTCCTACTTCATTACCTTTATCGATGATCACTCACGATATGGGTATGTGTACCTTATGCGGTACAAATCTGAAGCCTTTGAGAAATTAAAAGACTTCAAAGCTGAAGTAGAAAACCAGCTTAATAAAAGTATTAAGTCATTAAGGTCTGACCGAGGTGGTGAATACTTAAGCGACGTATTTCAAGATTACTTGAGAGAAAATGGCATTATTTCCCAGTGGACTCCTCTAGGAACTCCACAGCATAATGGGGTCTCTGAAAGGAGAAATCAGACATTATTAGATATGGTCCGATCAATGATGCCAGGCACGGATCTACCGTTTTCATTTTGGGGTCTTGCTTTAGAAACTGCAACACTACTACTAAACCAAGTTCCTTCCGAGACTGTTAGTCAAACACCATATGAGTTATGGTCTGGGAAACGTCATAGTCTTAGTTATCTAAGAGTTTGGGGATGTGACACATATGTTAAGCTCACACAAACTAACAAATTGGATGATAGGGCAGTTAAATGTAAGTTTGTAGGATATGCCTTGAACTCAAGAGCATACGTGTTCTACGTCCCAAATGAACAAAGAACATTTGTCTCACGAAATGCTAAATTTCTAGAGAAAGAATTCCTTCTCAAGAAATATAGTGGGAGTAGACTTGACCTCGATGAGGTACGAGAAGAACAAACTAACATAGAACTAAACCCCAGGCCCCTAAAAAAGGCAGCGACGGAACAACCACAAGGTTATGAACTTAGAAGGTATGGTAAGGAAAGATATGAGCCTGAAAGATATGGTTTCTCTATTGATAAGGAACATGATCAGGTCATTGATAATGATGATCCCACCAGTTATGACGAAGCAACACGTGACATTGATTCAGTCATGTGGCTTGAGGCCAAAATCCGAAATAGACTCTATGTATCAGAATCAAGTCTGAGACTTGGTGGATGCACCTGAAGAGATAAAACCCAATAGGCTGCAAGTGGATTTACAAGCGTAAAACTGATGCAGAAGGCAACATCCAAACCTATAAGGCTAGGTTGGTGGTGAAAGGTTATAGATAAATACAAGGAATTGACTATGAAGAAACCTTCTCGCCTGTTGCAATGATAAAGTCCATTCGAATTTTACTGGCACTAGTTGTACACTTTGATTATGAGATTTGGCAGATGGATGTCAAAACAGCTTTCCTCAATGGGAACCTCGTAGAGGAAGTCTATATGACACAACCTGAGGGGTTTGCATCTAAGGATGATCATAATAAAGTATGCAAGCTTAAACGATCCATTTATGGACTCAAGCAAGCCTCCAGAAGTTGGAATATATGATTTGATGAGACAATCAAAGAATTTAACTTCATAAAAAATGTAGATGAGCCTTGTGTTTACAGGAAAAGTAGTGGGAGTGCTGTTATATTTCTTGTATTATATGTCGATGACATATTAATCATCGGGAATGATATTCCAATGATGCAAGCCACCAAGCAATAGTTATCTCAGAATTTCTCCATGAAAGATTTGGGAGAAGCGGCCTACATCCTTGGCATTAAGATCTACCGTAATAGATCTAAGAGATTGTTAGGACTTTCTCAATCTACGTACATAGATAATGTTTTGAAAAGATTCAAAATGAAAGATTCTAAAAGAGGTAATTTACCTACTTGTCATGGAATCAAATTATCTAAGGAGCAATGTCTACATTCTCTTTCAGATAGAGAGCGTATGAGTAGGATCCCTTATGCTTCAGCAATAGGATCGATCATGTACGCCATGTTATGTACAAGACCTGATGTCTCTTATGCTCTTAGCATAACGAGCAGGTATCAGGAAAATCCTGGTGAGCAACACTGGGCAGCTGTCAAAACAATCCTCAAGTATCTGAGAAGAACTAAGGATGTGTCTTGACATACGGAGATTATTCTGAGATAAAAGTCATTGGTTACTATGATGCGAGCTTTCATACCGATAGGGATGACAGTAGATCGCAAACATGATACCTGTTTACTATGAATGGCAAAGCTGTCAGTTGGAAAAGCTCAAAGCAGTAAACTACAGCGGACTCCACCACTCAAGGCAGCTAAAGAAGCAGTATGGATAAAGAAGTTCATCACGGAGCTAGAAGTGCTTCCCGCGATAAAGAATGGCGTCACGATGTACTGTGACAACACGGGCGCCATTGCTCAATCAAAGGAACCAAGGTCCCACCAGAAATCCAAGCATGTAGTCAGGCGATTTCATCTCATCAGGGAGATTGTTGAGAGAAAAGAAGTTATTATAGAGAAAATACCCACAGAAGATAATCTTGCAGATTCTCTGACTAAAGGGCTGACTCAACAAAAGCATGATAGGCACACACAAGAGTATGGTGTCTAGATACATACTAGTTGGCTATAGTGCAAGTGAGAGATTGTTAGTGATATGCCATATACCAAACTTGTGGATGGGCTATATGTACATGTATTTCCAATATTTTCATTAATTAATAAAATGGCAATCTTTGTTATACGTGTCCTACATAAATTATATGAATCATCAAGCACTGTAATAAAGCCCTTGGAGTAATAAGATGATGGCTTCCACGCCTTATGAGAATCATTACTCTCAAACATTCCTAGTCATAGTTTTGTGAACAATCTGGGCGTTCACAAAACGGAGAGACTAGCATGATGATATGATCCGCCCTTAAGTGGGGTAGCCGATCTCATAGGCTACTAGCAGAGATCCGTCCGCTTGGTGTATCACATGGATGCATCAGTTGCTCGTGTCCATCAAACTGATGGCTGAAAGTTTTCACATTGAGTGTTTATCCCATGTGTCTGTGAGAACTTTCATGTATCGATTGTATGACTAGTCCTTAGACTTGAGGTCTTTACAATCTTATGTATGGATCAATGACTTTGACATTCTCCTTCCCCGGTTCAAAAGATCCGATAATAAGGGTATGATTGGGTCATTTGTTGAAACACATGAAGTTTGTAAAGATACAACAGAGAATCGCCACTCTTTCGGATAATATTTTCTTATAATAGTAGTATTCCGGTTTGCGGGTTGATATGTGTGATCAGTGCTTGAGACTGTGGCCGCAGCGGAAGAATCATGTGAGATTCTTGGGTTAGCACAATTCATGACACTATCAACATCATACCTTTGACTTTATGGGTAGACATTTTCCATAACCTAAGTCAAACGGTGGGGATACAGTGAGGCGGGGGACTGTATCATATGTAAATCGCATACATAATGGGTATATATTTTTCCTTCTCATTTGGGGGCCTTGGCATGTTGCTAGATGTCAACCTTGGTCATTGAAATCGAACGACCATCTGATCGGAGGATAATTTATGTTTGATTAAATTATCACGATTCATTTCATGTCCAACTTGAGGGGAACCCAAAAGGTCACACACAACAAAGTCGAAATCAATGATTAACAGTGCACAGTACAAATTTAACAGCATATATGATTGCTGTAGGAATTGTTTATAAATGGTTAAATGTGTTTAATTATTGAACATATCATTTATGAGGTTCCAAAGTGGCTTAGGGATTGGTGAATGACGATAGGGGCACTTTGGGAATTGGAAAAATGAATAAGAAAAAAAAACATGAATAGTAATTTTATTTTTTTTATTTTTTTTATTTGTTTTGAATTCCAATTCGGCCCAAACTTTTATTAAGGTTTTATAATCTCATTAAACCACTATATGAAGATCCATTGGCTAAGATTTATTTAGCATTTATCCCACATCGGATTCTTAATTAATTTTGTTGTCTTTGGAGCACCTATATAAACCCAAAGAATTCTTTACAAATTTTTACACCAAAACCTTTCATATTTTGGGTTTATATAAGTGTGCAACTCTAAAGTTTAAGAATAAGCCACTGATTTTGAGGATCCTTAAGTCTAATTGACTAGAGGAATCTCAAGTTAGAAGTTTTGAGGTATTTGCCTAGGCTAGCACCAAGGGCAAAATATTCGTGCACTCAAGGCGTAGTCTTGCCTTTGAGTTTTGGCTTTGGGTGGCGCTTTGGAACGTAGAAGAGCTTGCTGAGTTCGAGAAAAGCTTGTAGATTGGAGGGAGGACTGGAGGAGTCTTCGGTTCAAGTAAGTCTTTTTCTTTCTTTATTTTAATTAGAGTTCTTATGATAGTTAGCATGTTTAGGTTTATGTTCTTTACATGTTTTATGAGTTTTTTATTCTTAGAATATATAGTAACATGCATAGGCTTGTAGAATAATAAAAACAAATGGGTCTTGGGCAAAGGGATAGCGGCATCATAATTTTTTTATTTTTCGCTGCGCACTCGCGGCCGCTTCCCAACATTTATGTCGTGGTAGAGTCTATTACAAATATAAGATAGGTATGAGATAAACTCATGCAAGACAACTTCTCCAACCGATATTACTGATAGGTGAGGATCTGAGTGGTTCAGAGTTGTTTCCATGTCGGGTTGCTTCGGTAAGGTAACTAAACATCTCCGCTTACGACCTTATTTGCTTGCTTGCAGTCCTAGGTTTGGGGACCTATAATCTCTTCTCCATTCTTGACGTCTCAAATCTATCGGGACTCCCATGTTTAATCTGATTTCTTACCTCTCTTATGCTTCTGACTATCTTTTGCTATTCGGAGGGCTTGCCATCTATACAGGGTATTCAAAGGCTATTGATTTGGTTTGAAGGAACTTCCTTAGGAAGGAATGAATCATGGGAAATTGAGAAAACCTTACATAGGTCTATTTGGCACTCTTACTCTTACTCATGCTTGCTATATTATTTTTTACTACAATAAGTTCTAGTGTTCTTTTTATCATCTATTCTATATTTCTCTCAATACTATCTCTGGTTACTTGAACATCTATGTATCATTCCTTACTTTTCTTTTTAGCTTCATTTGTCTCTTTTTACTCCATTGAGTGAATATTCTTAGAACCTTACTATTTATTCTCATAACTTGTCTTGAACTTCTGATAATAAGCAAGGATTGACTACAGAAGTATTCTCAACTTGGACAAATAGTATAGTTGTTTTCATAAGGAAGAATATTCGAATAGCTTGGTAATTATTACTAACCTGTCTATAGGACTTGAGGACGCACTCGACGATCGGATACTGGAGAGGTAGTGCCTCGTATACTAGTATTCCAGGCATACTAAGTATACAAAACCCCATCACTCTTTCCACTGCAGTCATTGACTCCCTATACCATGCTCTGATACCGTCTTTGTAACATCCCCTTTCAGGAGATGCTATTGGCAGGGAATAGGTCGTACTATCCCACTAAGCCTTTGACCTGCTAACTCTGCTCAATACTGCTAATCTTAAAACTACTGATATTCTCTCATCATAAACTCATGCATATGGACCATTGCCCAACTCGAAAACATGGAATGCATTTTAAATGCTCATACAATGTACTCAACAGTACTACAAATTATAATTTTGATAATGAACACTACTAATATAATAACATGCACAAATTCTACTATACCACATGTATGACTTTACTTAGACTTTGATTGCAATGCATCCCCGACTCAACCTGGTGGACTCAAACCCTCTAGTGACTGCCATCAGTATCCATCCTCCCAAGCTCGTCCTCCGGGTATACCTGCAAAATAAGAAACTGGGAGTGGGGGGGTTAGATCATTTGAGCGATCTAGTGAGTGGACAATTAAAACCAGAACTGATTCTTTCTGAAAATATCTTCTGAGAAATTCTATTTCTGGAAATCTATTTGTGATATTCTATTTCTGAAATATTCTATAGCTGCATATCTGGCACATGAGGGCATTACGTATCGCCGTCTCCCCATACGCATAATCTGGCGCTTAGGGGCATCCCCTCATACACAAATATCTGGAGGTCTTGGGGAATTACATCTCGTCGTCCCCCAAGCCCCAAATCTGAAGTCGGGGGTGAAGATCTATGCTACCCTCCAAACTCAAAATCTGAGATCTAGGGGCATCAATCATCCATAGTCCTCAAACTGTCAATTCCACATCTGATTCAAGTTACATACTGAGGTGCGTTTTCCCTCATGCCTCGAAATCATAAAACTCAAGCTTCTTGAAAATAATCTTTCTAAAATATCATCAATAGCAAAATAATTTAAATCAAACTCTGGCTAACACCCTATGTGCTTTTAAAAGTAAGTCTTATACTGAAAATAACTTAATTGAAATAAGTTGAGAAAAATGGTCCACTCATAGATTTAGAGTCCCGCTAATGTTACTTCACTTGGCTGAAGGAGTTTGTGGATCATGCGATGACCATTAATGGTAACTTAATTAGAATACGAATTGTGGGATATATTTTGAAACTATCATCACTATAGATCTGTGATATGCTAACATACGTGTATATGAGATGATATAAAATCTTTCAGGTGGTCTCTAATATCCTGAGTTGAAACTGAATTGACAAAAAATTAATCCTAGAGAATGTTCATGCGTCGCGACACCAATCGTTGCGCGTCGCAATGCTCACACTGGTAGGCTGAGATAGAGAGCTTCTCTGTTTCGCGTCGCGACGCGAGTCCTTAAGCATCGCGACGCTCATAATCTATAACTTAATCAAGGGTAAATTCCCAGTACGCGTCACGACGTTGGGTGATGGGCTTCGCGATGTTAGGCCAAATTCAGGGCCTAACAACAACTTTCCAAGGACATTCTTTAAAGTAACCCAACACCCCCACTTTAGAACAAGTTAATTCATTCATTCACAATCAAATTATCACACATCCACCATTCTTTCATCATCATATCCTATACCAATATACCATCATCAAAGCAACCCTTTAATCTCTTAAATCTCAATTTATTCAAAATCTAGGATTTGCATAAATTTGGATATTTTCTTAATATAATTAGTTTCCTAGTTTATTATCCATCTAAATATAATACCTAATATGCCAATAACGCTAACATAACATCACTTAATCAAAACCCCACAATTCAAGTTTTGGGTCAAGACTCCTCACCTCAACTTATTGGACTTCTTTCACCAATCAAGCCTTCTAAGCTTGCTATTTCTCTTCCTGGTTTGTTGTGTGTTTATTTCCATATGCTTCTTCTTTATTTTAGGTGAGAGAATGGCTTCTCCTCTTCCTTTCCCTTTTTTATTCTCTCTTCTTCCTTTCTCTGTTTCTTCTTCTTTCTTTCTCTTTGTAAAGATGCAAGAATAGTAGCCTTTTTATACTAGGGGCTATTAACTTACTTACCTCTTCTTGATTTGTTTAGTCTCTTCTAGAGAAGTCTAGGGGTTTGAGAGATATTTATGGTTATTGGGGCATCATAAAAAAAATGTTGGGCCTGGGTTTGGAGAATAATTTCCTTATTTATGTCTTATTTTCGTGCCTACACATAGAGTCCGTGCAAATCACCAAATATGACCTAGTTCTTTTCAGAATTCCGAAAACTATTCTACGCAAAACTTGTAGATCACAGTCTTAGCTTTCCGAAGATATAAAATTCATAAAATACAAAGTTTGTATGAGAATTTATGGCCCAAATACTATGAGATGACTGGAGTGAAACATCGTACAATTTTGTATCCTAAATTCGAAGAATTTACCGATTATCCCCAATTCATTTCATGAGTGTATATGTATCCAAATATAATTTATATTATGTAATACTCATCCCATAATGTAACAGTAGTCGGGATTTTCGGTCGTTATAATTTTGTTTATTTTGATATGTGCCTTGGCGGAAAATTTTAAAGGGGGATGGAAAAGGTTTTGTTAATTTTAAAAATTAATAACCCTAAGTATAAAAGAAAATTTGATTTTTTCCTAAGACTCTCATTCTAAACCCTAGCCACCATCTTCTTCTTCTAAGAATTCTCTAAAGTGTTGAGAAAAGAAAAAGAATAACAAAAGAAAAAGAAAACAAGTGTGACACTTGATCTCTAAAGAGTTTAGAGATAAGATTGTGAGTATAGCCCACCTTTCTTTCTGTTGGTTGAGAGACACGGCATGGAAGTCCTTTTGGTGTTGAACTAAAATTCATCTTCATCCTTTTCTACATTGACCCACTGCAGTGAGCACTCCTTTTGCTCATTATCGCATATTGTGTAGTGATAACGAGGCTCGGTTTGTTTGGGTTTTGATCCAGAATTTTTAGGAAACTTTAAGGGTGTTTTGGGGCTGTGTTGTGGCTATTTTTAGCTGAAATATTAGACCTAAAACACAGCAGCAACTGACTCAAACAATGGATGATTTGGGCAGTGAGCTGGGAGGATTTCAGATCCAAAACAGACCAAACTTTCACTGCTGTTCAAGGGCTGTTCCGGGTCTGAAATTTTATCCAAAACTAAAATAAAATTTCAGTGTTGGTGTTGGTAACTTTTGGATTTTTGGTGAGAAGGGCAGAAAAAAATTTCTAGTTGGATCTGGGTGTCTAACGTGTTCCCACTGCGCTAGGAAAGTGGTTCTTACAATTAACATCGAGAGAAAATGTTGAAAAGTGTTCTTAACCCTTATATTTTGGTTTAAAGTTACTGTTTTTATATATTTATATGAGTTAGAAATATTAATATGCTTGTTTAGATCAGTAGGCATAAAATAATATTCATGTGATGAATAGTTGTTGTTTCATGTGATGAATGGAAATTTACATTGGTCGTAAATTTTTCCGGCTCTTATTTTATGTTGGTTTTGTTTTTAGAATGTAAGGCCATAAAGCCATTCTTTATAAATGTTGTAATTTAGTTTCCCAATGTAAAGTTTCTATTTTTTTTTTGTAAATAGGAGCACGATTTGAGCAAACACCACATTGGAGTAAGATTTGAAGACCAAGGGATGCCTTGGGATTTTTTGTACTAACTATATTAGTATAGGGAAAATAAGAGCCCGGTCAATGCAAAATAAATTTTTATATTGTATGTGTGTTTTATTCGAAATGTTTTAATAACATGTCATATAACTTAGGGTGCCTACTCTTACATTTTCACATGCCATAACATGCTTTGGATGCATATACATTCTAGACATAAAATAAGATTTTATGAGATTTAAAATGGTTAAATTAGAATATGCTATGTATGGAAAATGATTAATTGGATTAATTGATTTTATAGTTTAAAATTGGAAACTCTAATATAATGGGCTTAATAAGTGCATGATAAATTCCATTGGTATATAGGATGGAAACCCGGTCATAAATTCCATAGCCGATTTCTGAATGGATGGTAATGTGGTCTGGACTTTAGATACAACTCCACGTACCATTGAATTTTTTAGAACATTTAGATTAATTAAATGGTTTAATTAAAATTTTGACCACTTTAGAATTTTATAAATTTTAAACTAGTTAGTGTTCTAATATTTTAAAAGTTAAAATATAATAGGTCACTAATACTACTCCAATTAAATTAGTTTAATTGAGTAAAATAATTAGTAGAGAATAATGGATATTAGTGAGTTAAATTTTAAGAGTTAAAATTGGTTAGGTCACTAACAGTGTACTAGTGTAAATGAGAGTTATGGTTTAGCCGCCATAAATATTTTCACACTAGTAAATTAAAATATTAGATATTTTAAAATAGATACCTTAATTTTTAAAATAGTGAGTGGAGATGGATATACGACACTATATCCCTCGATCTCCATTGTTAGTCCGAAAATGTGAGACTCAAAAGGCGTCTCGAGACAGCTTTGTTTTCGTCCCCATACAGATGGTGTCCATTTTGGGTCAATATCAAGTTTGGATTCCGAGAGGATAAGGACTATAAATGTATCTAGTGGACTCACTTATCGTACGAAGGCACTTCACTAGTTGAGTCCAAGGGTTCCGAAACGACGAGTCACGCTCACAAATGGATGATTAAATGTTAATTAAAATTCCTTGATCAAATCAAGCGGTGGTTAGTTAATATAGGAATAAGAGTTATTCTCGTATATATTAATCAATTGAGATTATCTCGATCTATTATGCAAATATTTGACCTACCCTACGACATCACTTATTTGTAGGATGATAGATTTCTGTGGCATAGTAATTCTCTTATGTTTCTAATTTATTTTTCATGGTTCATGCATAATGTTTAATTTTATCCTAAAATATTTGATAATTTTAATATGCGATGAATGAATGTTAAATGCATGTTTATTTTATTTTTCAGCCATGGTTTCTTCAATTATTTCCATTCTCTCTAATGATAAATTAACGGGAGAAAACTATGTTAAGTGGAATAGTAACATGAACACTATCTTGGTATGTGAAGACCTAAAGTTTGTCATGACGGAGGAGTGTCTTCCCGAGCTGACCAGAAATACTGGCCATGTTATGCGCGATGCCTACCAAAAATGGGTCGAGGCTAATGAGAAGGCCCGCTGCTACTTCCTAGTAGAGATGTCTGAGGTTCTTGTTGCAAAGCTTGAGTCTATGGCTACATCATCTCAGATGATGTAGTCATTATAGGGCATGTTCGAGCAACCTTCAGAGCATCAACGTCATGAGGCCATGGTCTCAGCGATGACTACTAGGATGAAGAATGAGACATCAGTCAGAGAGCACGTATAGAGGATAATGACCTACCTCAATACAGCCGAAACCGATGGCGCTCGTATTGATGAGTAGAGCCAGGTGACCATGATCATGGGAACTCTTCTGAAGAGTTTCCTGTAGTTTAAAAGCAACTATGTTATGAACAAGTTGACTTTTACTTTAACCCAGTTGCTAAATGAGCTCACTCATTACGAGTCCATGCTTGTGGATCCTCGTAAGCCCAGTGCCGAGGTAAATGTTGCCGAGTGTTCTAAATCTACAAAGATTAAGAAGAAAGGAACTAGAAAGGCTAAGACAAAACCTATCAAGAATAAGAAGAACAAGAAAGGCTTCAAGGATGCCAAGCCCAAGGGAAAATGTTTCCACTGCAGCAAGGACATGCATTGGAAATGGAACTGTCCTAAATACCTTGAGGAGCTGAAAGAGAAGAAGGCTACAGGTAAATACGATTTATTTGTTATCGAATCTTTATTATTGGAGGATGATAAATCCACATGGATTGTTGATTCTGGAGCCAGTAACCATGTTTTTTCTTCTTTGCAGCTACTTGACACATGGAGGGACCTTGCTGAAGGTGACTACACTATGAGGGTCGGGACATGGGATGTCATTTCAGCAGGAGCAGTGTGAGTTTGTAGTTTAAGTTTTTCAAATGATATTTATTTAAATTTGAACAATATGTTATTTATTCTTGGGTTTCGCAGGAATTTGATTTCTTTTTCAAAACTTTAAGATGATGGTTTTTCCGTTTCGTTTAATAGTAATTTAGTTATTATTGGAAGAAACGTATTAACCACTTTCACTACTCAACACTGAAATGTTCAAGGTTGAGAAACCTAAAACAAAATAGCAAAATATTTCTCATGATGAAACATATCTGTGACATCTTAGACTTGGTCATATCAACCTTGACCATAAAGATAGGTTGATAAAGAACGAAGCCTTAAACCAGTTAAGGCTCGGGAAGTTTTACAAAAGTGAGGTTGGTGTAGCAATCCCGACCAATAGCTACATACTTTGGGGACATGTTTCCGTGTGTAGCTGGGGAAGTTTTACATAGATATGGAGTTCACTCCTTCTTGCGAGAATTAGAAGAATATATTCCTTAAGGGTTGATTCGGTACTTGAAAGGTTAGAGCGCTCAAGTCTTTCTATTACGAATAGAAAGATTAACATTCATAATGGTTATGAATAAATCTTTCATTAGAGAATCAAAGGTACTTAAGGTAAAAATAATTAAAGGGGTGTAACAGACATTATGACCCGGCTCTAATTACGAGATACTCGTGAAGGGCCAATCCATATTTAATGACTATATCGATGGACATCGACGTAGTTTGGCTTAATTTATCTATCTGCAACAATGAGAGTGCAGCTTCGGGATTTTATTGGAATAATCCGGAGTTAATAATTCAGAATATTTAATCAAGAGCTTAATTAATATTCTGAGATTATTGGAGCTCGGAACCGTAGGTCCATTTTTTCCCCGTGCTAGCTCGATATACTATAGCAGATTAAAAATAATTGGATAGTCCAATTATATACTCACATATGTAAATGTTATTAAAATAATTAATAATATTATTTTGTCACACTTTAAACTATATGTTAAATTTATTATATAGTTTTTATAATTATATGATAGTTAATTACATGTTATTTAATTATATATGATATAATTAAATAAAGGTTAAGTTTATAATTTCCAAATTTGGGTTTTGGAAACCCTTGGATATAATTTGGAAGTTACACCTTTTAAAAGGTGTTAACCTTTTATTTTTTGTAACATCTTTTCCATTATGGAAATAAATATTGATGTTACAAATTTTTTTTATTTTGACATGTGCCTTGGCCGAAAATTGTAAAGGTGGATGAGGGTAAGGGTTTTGTTAATTTTGGAAATTAATAACACTAAGTATAAAAAGAAAATTTGATTTTCTTTTGCCCAAGCCTCTCATTCCAAACCCTAGCCACCATCTTCTTCTTCTAAGAATTCTCTCGTGTTGAGAAAATAAAAAGAATAACAAAAACAAAAGAAAAAGAAAACAAGGGTGACACTTGATCTCTAAAGAGTTTAGAGATAAGATTGTGCGTCTAGCCTACCCTGATTTCTATTGGTTGAGAGACTTAGCACGGAAGTCCTTTTGGTGTTGAACCAAAATCCATCTTCATCCTTTTCTACCTTAACCCACGGCAGTGAGCACTCATTTTGCTCACTGTCGCATATTGTGTAGTGATATCAGGGGTCGGTTTGTTTGGGTTTTGATCCATAATTTTTAGGGAACTTTAAGGGGTGTTTTGGGGGCTTTGTTGGGGCTTTTTTTGGTTGAAAAATCAGACCTGAAACACAGCAGCAACTGACTCAAACAAAGGCTTATTTGGGCAGTGAGCTGGGTGTATTTCGGGTCCAAAACTGTCCAAACTTTCACCGTTGTTCGGGCTGTTCCGGGGCTGAAATTTTATCCAAAACATAAACAACATTTCAGCATTGGTGTTGTTACTTTCTTCTTTTTGGTGAGAAGGATAGAAAATTTTCTAGTCCGATCGGGGTGCCTAACGTGTTTCTATTGCGCTAGGAAAGTGATTCCTACATATATGATTATCCTTAACATTCATTTTAAATAAATATATTGTCACAGTGTTTGTAAAAATATTAACATTTTATTTGAAGTGTGTTAATTAGCTTATTTTATAAAATTGGTTGATGACCCGTATGAAGTGGGTTTGGATAAGGCCTAACAAATTTTGGATATGACATAAAAGATTATATTATACCTACTTTATATTTAATTCAGTTTTAGTATCTAATAGACTAATTATTTTACAATTGACAACAAAATAATAAATAAATAATAAATTTTTTTAAATATATATTACAAAATTAAAAAAAAACTAAAATTTAAAAATAATAATAATTGCAAATGAAGAAATAAAAGAAGTCATAATTAAAATTATTTAAGAAATAAATATTTAAGAAAAAAATAATTGTTATAAATAAATATTTAAAAAATTAAAAAATATTTTTGAAATAATTATTTAAAATATTTAAGGAAAATATTACAAAAATATTGAAGTAAATATTTAAAATGAAAAATGAAAAAATTATTTTACATATTAAAAATAAAAAATGAATTAATTATTATACATATAAAAAATTAAAGATAAAACATTAATAAGGATATAATATTTGAAGTTTCTGTTTCTATTAAGATATAAGGTAAATAATCCAAATTCCACCACTTGAAGGAAATTGAATTCTCATATAATTCAAATTTGTTCTCAATTTATATAATCAAAGAACATCGCCAGTTAGGGTTGTGATTGGAATGGGTGTTCACATTTTTGAATCAACTCGCGACTCGATGCAACCCGACCTTATCAGCTAGGGTTTCAACCCGACCAGATCCAATATAATAAATTTTTATTATTTTTCTAAATTTTTTATTATGTCTAAAAATTTTATTATTATTTTTTAAAGTTTTTACTATTATTTCAGTTGTTTATTACTTTTATTGTCTTGAAATTTTATATGTATGACAAATTTTTACACATAAAATATCTAATATTTATGTCTCAAAATAATTAGTACATACAAAAAACTTCTATTTTTTTGCAGACCCGACCCGATCAGGTTTGTAATCTCAAATTTCCGGTTCGGGTTCGGCGACCCGTGTGACCTGACATGATCGGGTTTCGTAAAATTTAAAAAATAAATCCAACCTGACTCGTGAACACCCTAAGTGACCGAGGTACCTTGATATGTCCCATATTTTCCACACTACTACTTAACGTGGCAGCACTGCAGTGACAAATAAAATAAACAAAATAAAATAAAGAAAGAAAGCCCCTTGGGTCCCTAATTTTTTTCATGATGTCCCGTCAAGTCCTTGATTTTTTCATAATACCTCATCAAGTCCTTATCATTAAAAACTAATGATAACAAATCCATTTATTTTGCTATTTTCCATTTTTACTCTATATTTATAAATAAAAAGGTGACATCAGTAATTATAGGTATACACAATAAATAAATTTTTTTTTCTTGTTCGTTTTTTCCCCTCTCAATTTCTCCTCTCTGTAATTTTTCTCTCCAACATGTTCATGGTTCAGTCAGTTGGTCTCAAAGTTTCAGATCCATTAGAACCATTGATTTTTTCTAATAAAGTTTTCATTCAAAATTCTTATATTTATTTAAAAACAATATTATTTTCTTTTTTTTGGGGTTAGAACACAAGTGTTGGCGGCTGTTTACTGATTAACATTAAAAAGTGCACATTTATTAAAAGAAAAATTAATCATTTTACACTTGTAGTTTTATTAATCACCTTAATTTAGCATATTCGTAAAATAATAATTAAATTTATGTTTTATATATTTTTATTGTGATTTTTTTTCTTATGTAGGTGAAATAATACTTTGGATGCATAACTAGAAAAATGGACATGATAATTGGATTTTGAAGGCCAAAAACTTGAAAGGGCGTTCTGACAATGTACAGATTCGGAAATTCCAACCATTGGTAAATTTCGTATTTTGGCAATAAATTTTACTCTGACATCAGATTGAGGCGTTTCTAGTTCTAGATGAAAGAAGAGCCAAATATCTACAACTTTGACGTTTACAAGATTTTCTAGTTCTGAAGTTTTCAAGGCGGAAATTGATGAAAAATCCAAAAGTATTATATGTAATACTTAAAGACAAAAAAACAAGAAGAAATATATATATAATATATATATGAAAGGTAGGAAATGACATCCATATTTCGGTGGATTGTCCTTTTTCACAAATCATACAATTTTTTAATTTCAAAATTACATGATTTGTGAAGAGTGAGGGTGCTGAGTGTTAGGGTTGGTGCTCAAAGTGCTAATCCGGATCGTATTTATGTCTGATTCATAAATACGAACAATGTCATTTTCCATAATATCACTAATTTAATGGTGGCACCCCTGTCTTTTATACACATATTCGGTCTAATTATGATTAGATATCTGATTACGATTAGATCGAAACTGAATCCGGTTCAGTGATACGTGTATATTAGACAAAGACCTTAGGATTTACAGTATAGTGCGCAGTTACAACGTAGTTTGTAATTGACATTGGGAAGCGCACTATTAGTTGTACATCCTTAAATGAAGTTTTTGGTCAAGAATTGCTAACACGGGTCGGTTAGTAAAATCCGCTGAGACCAGTACATGTCGTATATCGTGACTTGGTCCGATGGTTTATCCAAGTGAACCATGAGTCTTGGGAGACTCGTATAGACATGTAGGTGTTTATTTGATAAGACACTGAACGACTCACTGAAGGTTTCCTAATAGATGGTACACCAACATCAATAGGAACCTTCTCGAGTTGAGCGAGCATAGTGGTCCTTCGACTTGAGATACCACCGTGGATATATGAGTTATCCTCCACACTTTTATGGCAGTCACGTCAACGATCTAATCATAATCAGACCTCCGCCTAAGTTTGCATATGACCTATATCTAAGTTTGCATGCGACCTATATCTAAGTTTACATGCATAAAAGTAATTCGGAATAACGGTAAGCACACAATCTCATGCATACATTAAATCGCTAAGCATGACAATGTAAATAAATAATAATCTAAACATAAACTTAGAAGAGACATAATCAATTTCCTAATGCGAAAGAAATAACTAAATCATGCTTGGAAATAATCAACTAATCATACATAAAAAAATAACATACTAAACAACCTAATCATGCATAAAAAAATAACATACTAAACAACTTAATCATGCATAAAAGTAACGTACTATTTCTAACAAACAACAAATAAACATAAGATCGGATGATAAGAAATATGTGCGTCTCTCAAGCGGTACATGGCATTGTATCCCGAGTGCAGACCGCACTACTGTCCATTCGGATTCGGCTACGGAATTTACGTTCGAGTTTCCATCCTATATACCGCAATAGATAACACATATTTCATTCATCCCATGGCCACAACTTACATGAAACTATAATACGCATGCGAAGAAATAATAATAACTAACGGAAAGAAAGTACGGGAATAAATACAAAGGTGCCCTCATGTCTAACCTCTTAAGTCGTCTCTTGGAAGTGCGTTACACGGTTGTCGGAAGGGTTGATGCTCCACGGCTTTTCTGATTTACTGGTTCGTTGTTTTCCTTCGTTGCTTCACTGTTTCGGGTTGCTGTTTTACTCTGTTTCATTGCTGTTTTTACTGTATTTTCTGGTCACTATTTTTTGGTAATTGGGGACTGTTTTGGCTTGCGGTTTGCGGGTTTACTGGACTATTTTTCAGGGGACAGAATTTTAGTGAAAATGTGTAGTTTGTTAGTGCAGTTTTGCGGTAAAAGGGCTGTGTTCCAGGGGTAAAATTTCGGTAATGTGGGGCTGTATTTCAGGGATGATTTTGCGGCAGTTTCAAGGTGCAGTTCAGGGGTATTTTTTGGTAATGCTGGGTATTTTTCGGTGGTCAGAAGGTGCAGTTCAGGGGCTATTTTTGGTGGTCAGAAGGTATAGTTTCTGGACAGTTTTTGGTGGTTAGAGGGTGCAGTGCAGGGGGCAGTTTTCGGGGGGTAATTTACGGCAAGGTGAGAGCTGACTTCAGGGGCTGTGTTCGGCGTGAATGGAGTTGTTGGGTGTGGTTGATTTGCGGTCATGTGAGGGAAATTTTGTAGGTTGTTCACGGCAATAGAGGGGAATTTTGGGATGCTTTAGGCGTGAATACTTTAGGTTATTTTCTTTGTGTTTTCGTGAGAATGAGCCAGAGGTTTCAAGGTTGGGTTTAGGCTTCTTTTTATAGCCAAAGGGTTGGAGCTTGTCCTCGTACGGGAAGGGAAAGAATATTGCAATTATGAGGGATATCTCATAATTAGTGTCCTATAAGGAAAAATCTATTTAATTAGGGATGTGATTTGGTTTGATTTCATTTGATCTCTTTTAATTATGAATATGGTTTAATTTGATTTGATTTGATTTCTTTAATTTGGGTAGGTGATTTTTTTTTTATTTTAACATGTGTTTAATGTGTGGATTTATTATTTTGGATGTGTTTTATTGGGCTTGGGCGTGAGCTAAGGGGATTTGGGCGTGGGTTTGGTTCTTTTTGGTGGGCTTGGTGTGTGGCTTGGTGGTGTGTGGCTTACGGGGGTTTGGGCTGAGGATGAATTTTAAAACAGAAGTCCAACGAGCGAACCCACAGCTAAGCAAACGAATTTTGTCCAACAAGATATCAATTTCTGAATTTTCCCTTCCGACGTCCGTTTCCCGCGGCTTCCCAAACTTAAAGAGGAGTGCCTCCGTAGGAGACTCATCATCGGGACTTATATGCAAAAATGTGGTGCCTACAGTCGCCCCCACTTTGATGGGACTTGTGCAGTATGTGATAATGAAAATCCTATCAAAGTTATGCAATGTATTTTTTACTTACCTGGCTCCCCAACTGCCACCGGACTGGCCTACTGCTTCGAACTGAGTTGATAATGCAGTGGGCCTCGACCCTGGGACGTATCCCGGAACTACAACTGATGACGCAGTGGGCCTTGACCCTGGGACGCATCCCGGAACTGCTGACAACGGGGGCCTCAACCTTGGGACGCATCCCAGTACTGCTGACAATATGGGCCTCGACCCTGGGACACATCCCAAAACTGATGATGTAGGGGGCCTCGACCCTGGGACGCATCCCGGAACTACAACCGATGATGCAGTGTGCCTTGACCCTGGGACGTATCCTGAAACTGCTGACAACGGGGGCCTCGACCCTGCGACGTATCCCAATACCACTGACAATGTGGGCCTCGACCCTAGGACGCATCCCAAAACTGATGATGATGTGGGCCTCGACCCGGGGACTCATCCCTAAAATTGATATTGATGCTGATGTGGGCCTCGACCCGGGGACTCATCCCTAAAACTGATACTGATGCTGATGTGGGCCTCGACCCTATGACTCATCCCCAAAACTGATACTAATGCTGATATGGGCCTCTACCCTGGGACTCATCCCCAAAACTGATATTGACGCTGATGTGATGGTTCGTTCCCGAACCGTGCTGTATGAGAAAGAGTAGACTGGTCGCCCCCAGTCTCGGTTTATTTTTCTGTTCTTTGCTGCTCTCATTAAATATCCCTAGTCAGCGTATTATCGAGATTAGACATCGATGAATACGTAAAAGACTAGTATTACACTTGTACGCGTTGTGAGGGCACAACGGCATAGTTCTCATATATTTGGGTATATGATACTCGTGTAAGTGTAATATGAGGTTGTGTTTTACCGATGGTACGGGAAACAGCTTCGCTCTAGATAGACCCCCTCTGAATTCAATTGGTAGTATGACTATGTGTCTATGGAAGTCCGAAATAAGGGTAGGTGTATTTGGTCTTAACCTGAGACTTGCACCGCTAATACTTGCGACAATCAATATACTTTGGTTGCGGTTGTCCAGGGCTTTAACATGTTCTATGTACGCCAATGCTGGGTATATTGAGAATCGTAGTGTGTTGGTGTGATGTCAAGACGAAGTGTCACTCCAGTCATATGGAGATGATGATCGCGTAGGGATACAGAACTGGTTCTCTAAAAAGGTTGCAACCGTCTGGATAATATGACTTGGTCATGATTATCCGATAATAAAAAGACTAGTTGCTCGTAATCCGATATATGCTTCGTACGGGGCAGACACTGTACCAGCCCCAGGCCTTGCATGTGATCATCCGATACTGGATCAAAATATGCAATACTACGTATACTACGTCTGATATAGATCCTTTATTCCTGTAAGGATATTTCTGGAGAATTGGGTAGGCATGGCACTTTGCTAGAAGCCAACCTTGTCTTGTAAATCGGTAAAACGTAATACTAGGTACTTACATGTTCGGATAGTCCGACGACCGATTTACTGCCAACATATCCGGGGATCTCATGGGTCGCTTCCCAAAGATTCACCGATGACGTATGACTCACACTTTTAATTAATCAAGGATTAATTAGATGAGAGAGAAAATTAATCTGGGATTAATTGCGGAGATATTTTATCTGGGATAAAATATCAATTTAAAGAGAGAGAACGATTAATTTTGGAATTAATCTGTTAAATTAATATATTCGATATATTAAACGAAATTGAATTTTGACGCAGAATTAAAGTTAGATTTTAATTCGGGCGAACGAATTAATTTAATATTAATTTGTTAGGCGTAATCATTTAATTACGACGCAACAGAAAATTCGTTAATTTGGAATTAGCGAACCCGAGCCCGGGATTATTTGCGAGCGCATTCGCATTTCAAATTCGAGTGCGGCAGACAAGTCAAATCAATCGTCAAATCGCTAGTCGCATCTAGCGTCAAATCATGTCACTTTGAGTGATGTGATAATTGATTGATTGATTGAGTGATGTGACTTTATGTGTGTGGTTGGCAATTATGGCTTTAATGGTTTGACTTTTTAAAGCCAAAATTGGTATATGTTTTATTTGATTTTGGAAAACAAATATCAATTACACATTTCAACTTATCTCTCCTCTCTTTTCTCTCATCTATCTCACGCCCAAGGGCAATTCACTGCCTTTTTTGACCGTGAGCAGCAAGGGAAGCTAAAATGGGATTTTTGTGGCAAAAATCACAAGTGCTAGCACACTTACGAGACATGCGAAGGTGATAGAGAAGTCCACCAATGAGCCGGGAATCGTTTCGCAAAGCTTGGAGCTTGTTCAAAGACCTCCAATGGCCGAAAAGGAGGAGCAAAACAGCAGCCACTACCGAGTAGAAAACAGTGAGCATAATTCATTTTTTTGCCTCCCGCATCGCTCAACCGATCGATGTGAGTATTTCGCAACTCCCTCTTTGTATTCACATATGTTCATGCTTGTTTATTGATCCTTGGGACCGTAGAACTCCAACAATGGTATCAGAGCAAAGAAAAGCATGAAATATGATTTAAGGTTTAAAATTTGGTAAATTGTATTTGAGCATGATTTGAATAAATTGGAGTTTGAGTATGCTTAATACATGTTTTGATGATTGATTGATTGGATTAATTCGATTAAAAATTGTTTGGAACAAATTTGCCCAATTTTGTTGTGTTGGCAGAATGTCCACCTTGCCCTATTGTCTTGGAATTTTTTATTTTTGATCCTTGGATGTGTTGGAAATCATTTGGGAATATGAATTAATGTCGATTGTGGAATTAATTGGATTGAAACCGAATCGGACGTTAAATCCCCAAATTACCGAGAATGATATAACATGAAAATGGGTTTGATTTTTTGTTAAAATGTTTGGACATTTTTTAATGTTAATGGCATGATTAATTAGTGCTAATTTGATGTTTTGGAAATATTGATTTGGGTGATTAATAATGCTATACACTTTAGGTTAATTAATGTGAAATTGGATTTTTATGTTTAATTAAATTGGGCCTAATTTTGGAAATTGGACTTGTAAAGTTGTTATTGGGCTAAATCGGCTTGGTAATACTAAGTTAGGTTTAGGCCAAATGGATTGGATCCAATTGGGCCCAAAACCGCATCCATAAAGCCCAAATGCGACTTAATGGACCTTTAATTATTTAATTGGGCCTAATGGGCCTAAATTGATTTCTGAGCTTATGGGGTAACTCTCGGATTGGACTTTGGTTATTGGGTTCGACCCGAGTTGACCAAAAGTCCACGCCTTAAGAAATTAATTAAAAGCCCATTGGAATTTAATTAAAATGACGTTGGACGTTAATCGGGCTTTGAGACCCGTAACGATTAAATTTGGAATTAAGTCGTAAAGGTTTATTAATAAAGTGTAATATTTTATTTGGAATTAAATAGTGAATTAGTATTAAATACAAATTGAATTGGATTTCATTATGTAGTTTAATTTAATTCAAGAATTTGTACTTTGAGTACTTATTCGCAAAACGTGTTTGACTCGCGCAAATCAAATCGTTGTTTGAACATTGGATGGTCACTAATTATCAGATTAATTAATTTGATTAGATTGATTGATAACATGCTTGTGTGAATACATGGTTACGATGCATGAATAATGTATATCGGATGGATATTAGATGGGTGGGGCAATTTTAGAAATTGTTGTAATAAATTTGATTTATTATTTGGACCTGCGTGTCCAGCCTTATCACCTCCATACTCTTTGTATTCTCTTCTCACCTATTCCCCTCAATGTAAATGAGGTTTCTTCAGAAGTGTAGTGTAACGGGTAGAAGTGATACTTGTGCTAGCGGGAGAGAGAAAGTGAGAGATTTGATCTAGGATCAATGTGTAAAGTATCCATCCGCATATCATTATTACTTTATTATATGCGCTTTATTATGTGTTTAGAATGCATGTTTAAGGGTGTATGATGATGAAACCCTTAACAAAGATAATAATTGGTTGCCAATTTGCACGCGAAAAACCCTCACAAATATTAAGAGTTTTTCCTTCCATTGAGTGATTCTTACTCAAGATCCGAGACTGGCATTGGCTTGTTGGCCAAAGTCAATGCCTTTGTCCGTAGAGGATGTGTTTGAATCACGAAGGCTTTCTTCCATATTGGTGTCTTGTCCAAGTTGTGGTTTGTTTGCCAAAGTCAAGACCACTTCTTGTCCATTGACATTGATTACGAAGCTTTCCATGGTCAATGGGTCACGCTTAACTGGGATCACTAAGTTTGTTGTGCCAAAGCCAATGCTTAGTTGATTCAGAGGAAAAGGTTAGGTAATACATTGGATGTATGGCATATATAAGATATATGTTTCGGACTTGATGTCCCCCTACCGGATCTAGGAATTGGATTGGATCCAATCGATCTTAGAGATCTACCTAGTTAATTATCATACAATTTGTTGGCCAAAGTCAAGATTGTTGTGATATTTAACGGGATCCTAACCCACTAGGAAACACGATTTCCCGAGTACTCGACAGAGGTTAGAGGCTCGCCGAAAAATAGTGGGAGGCAAGAATTGAATTTGCAATATTCTTTTAATTACTTGCCATACGCGCTCACACAAATAATCATTCGTCAAATATATTAAATGTTAGTTGGACTAATATTTAAAACGTTTTTTTAATAAATAGTTGGACTATTCAAACTATTCATTTATAGTTGATTTTATAATTGGATTATAGTAATAAATATAATTGATTTTAATCTATTAAATTATAGTTGATTAAATAGTTGGACTATTATAATCATTATAATAAATAGTACCGAAATCGTTGATTAAATAGTTTGACTATTAAAATCAAGATAAAATTGAAAGATTGACATTTAAAACATAATCCTAGGGAAAATGTGTTTAAATGGTTTAATTTCAAATTGGGAATAAAAATTCAAGATGGTCCTGGAAAATAATAAGTTACTTTAATTTGATAAAATAACATATTATGCCTAAGCCCGGAGTTAAGCAAATAGTAGAGCATGATCTTTGGAAGATCATGTAATAATAACTTAAGTGCTTAATCCATTAAGCTTGTCGCAGTAGACTCCTTAATTTCTGAATCAGAAATAAGGATTAGATCCTTAAAGTATGATAAAGAAATTGAAGGATCTTCATAAATCTATACTTAGATTTTAGAAGTACTAAATTGCAATAAATAACTCTTGGAGAATTAATTACTATTCTCAAGGAGATAAAGTCAAAGTTTTGCAATAGGCAAGTAGCGCAAGGCGCACCTTACTTCGATATTCTAAAAGGCCAAGGCTTGGCCAAAGGCTTCTGGAGTATTGAAAAGGGCAAAGGCAAAATCATTATAATCTTCTAGGAAGATAAATGACATATCCCAAAATGTCTGCCTAAATGTGGCAAACGGGATCGCGGAAGCGTCACTACCGTTTGGACAAAGCAGACATGAAGGAATTGAAGAACGAGCAAGGCTCTGACTTCAAATATATTTGTCATAATATATTCACTACTAGTATTAAAATTGGATTTTAGATACTTAGTGTGAAATATATATTTATTGATGTTCAGAATCTGTTATGAGCAGGATACTGACTTCAATAGAGATTTATCTGCGAATTGGAAGCGGGACGAAAGTCGCTGTTTTAACCGTAGATACATAAGTTTAGGAACTACCTTCGAGTGTGTACCTAAATTTGGAACTGTTATAATGTAACTAGTTTGACTAGAAACATTATCTCTGTATCAGTGTTTAACCCGCTGCGGGTGAACCTTTATATTTAAGAACACTAAAGTGTTTCATTATATAAAGATGATATTGAGATAAACACATTAGATGTGAATAACATCATTTATATTTTGAATATATAATAAATCTCAAACGTATAACATGACAAACAATAGCTCAAACTAATTTGATCAGAAGAAACTTAAAAGTTGCATTGTTGTCAGGGACACAATTAAACAAGACTCGTATATCCACACTTTCGAAGAGTGGGTACCAGGACACATTTGATTCTAATCAATAAAGTCTACGAATCTAGTTTATTGGGCAAAGTGCCTAAAACACTATTTACTTGGTAAAAGTGTAAATGCCACAGATCTGTTAGCCCTAGTTCATAGTGAAGCAAGTGGGCCCATGTCTAGCTAAGCTAGATGTGGATGTGAATATTTCGTGACCTTTACGGATGTGGCATCGCGTTATGGTTATGTGTTTCTTTTGAAGAACATAAATCAGAAACTTTTATAGTTTCAACGTGAAATAGACAAACAGATCGGCTATAGTATTAAACTGTCACGGTAAGACCGTAGTGGAAAATACTTAAGCAATAAGTTTCTAATATACTTGAAAGAGTATAGTATTCTTTCAATGAGGACTTCTCCCAGAACACGTCAATTTGACGATGTGTCTGAACTGAGTAACCGAATTTTGTTGGACATGATAAGATTAATCATGAGTCGCTCTGAGCTACAATTTCCTTCAACAATAAGCATAAACAGTGCAGAACTTATTTAGAATAAGGTCCATAAAAATTTGTTTGACAGATATCATATTCGATATGAACGGGAAAGAAACCGGGTTTCTCATTCCTGATAATTTGGGTATGCTGGGCATATGTTTGGATGATACCAACCTAAAACCCAAATTGGATAAGTGCCAATTGTAGGTTATCCTAGGGATACATAAGTATAGTACTTATGCAACTCACAAGAGAACAATTAGATTGTTGCTCGCCATGTGGTTTTCTAAGAGGAATACTGATATGCAGTGGTAAGTAGGAGGACAATATAACTCGATGAAAATCGGAGTAATACTATTCCAGGCATCGATTCCTAATGGAACATAAATAGTTCATCAAGGATGAAACTATACCATAATCTTCAAATACACAAGAACTGTGTATGTCGGAGAGAGTCAGAAAACAACCTGGGGTATGGGTTCTGATCTCACCTCATAAAGATTTCTATCTTATTGAGGTATGCCAACTGACTACGTATGAGGAAGTGATACAGGTATCGACTCCCTATTATGGCAAAGTGCCATAGAATCCAAAATGGATCTATGTATATCAACTATGTTTGGACACTAGTTGATGTACCGCAAGGCATTGTGCCTACTGGTACTATATAAGTCTTCAAGGAAGACATAAATGGATGGCAACATACAAACGTATAAAGCTAGGCTTTAGCGGAAAGGTATCGTTATCAACATTGTGTTGATTTCGATTCAACCTTTTACCTGTTGCCACGATAAATCCAATTGGATAATGCTTGCTAATGCTGCATGTTTCATTTATGAAATATGTCAGTTGAACGGGAAAATCGCTTTCCTGAAAAGGAAACCTTTTAGAGGATGTTTACAACATCCTGTCGATTTTGTCGTACTAAAACTAGCAAATAAGGTTTGCGGGTTATTCGATCCATGTTAGGATTGAAGCAAGCATATTTTCTTGGAATTATCATTTTGTAAGAGGGTTAGTGGGAGCGCACTGACAGTGGCTGTTCTATAAATAATGATAATAAATCATTTCTTGGAAATGATATTCCCATAATACAATCGGTGAAAGCTTGGCTTTCATGAAAACTCTCCGAGAAATCGTACAATGAAAAATGTACGTTATCTGGTGTCTCATACGCTTTTGAGCATATGGAGTCACAATCAGGCCAATCCAAGTGATAGTCACTGGATTGATGTTAAGAACATCCGTTAGTATCTTAGAGAACTAAGGATGCTATTATACTACTATGGAGAAAGAGAACTTGAAGTGACTGGGTTCACTGCTGCAAGTTTCCTAACCGATAAAGACGACTAAAAGTCGCAAACGGTACTATACAGTTTGAATAACGGAACAGTGAGCTGGAAATCTTCCAAGCAATATACTGTTACCGAATAAACAACAAATGCGGGTTATTGCTGCAGCTGAGGCAGCAATAGAAGCCATTGGGTCGGTAACAAATCTAATTAGATTAGATATAGTTCTGTTAGCAGCTGAGCTAGGCGTCAGCACGTGCTAAAGAATTAATGGTCTCATCAAAGATCCAGATATATACTTCGATATTCATCTGACTCGTTCAGATCATACATCGTGGCGATGTGATGATCGAATAAATCGCATCAGATGATAATCATGCAAATCCGCTGACGAAAGCATTTCTCAGCAGTTTGAGCCAACCGTACATAGTTCGGGTATTAGACACTCGTGTGACTGGCTATAGGCCAAGTGGGAGATTGTTGGACAATTATGACCCATAGCGTCACTATTTGTACAGATCATGGTGTTGTTGTACAAATTAACTATGTGACAAAGGAGATTGCACTCTTATCATTTGTGATTAGATCACCTAGATATATAAATGATAGGAGGTCCCTATGATTTGTTCCTGGATTGAGAATGATATGAGAAAGTATCAGGCCACGAAGGATAAATCATTAATTAAATATCCTAGTCAGCGTATTATCGAGATTGGACATCGATGATTACGTAAAAGACTAGTATTAGACTTGTGCGCGTTGTGAGGGCACAACGGCATAGTTCTCATATATTTGGGTATAGGATACTCATGCAAGTGTACCAGGCCTTGTACCAGCCCCAGGCCTTGCATGTGATCATCTGATACTGGATCGAAATACGCAACACTACGTATACTACGCCTGATATAGATCCTTTATTCCTGTAAGGATATTTCTGGAGAATTGGGTAGGCATGCGCTTTGCTAGAAGCCAACCTTGTCTTGTAAATCGGTAAAACGTAGTACTAGGTACTTACATGTTCGGATAGTCCGACGACCGAATTTACTACCAACATATCCACGGATCTCATGGGTCGCTTCCCAAAGATTCACCGATGACGTATGACTCGCACTTTTAATTAATCTGGGATTAATTAGATGAGAGAGAAAATTAATCTGGGATTAATAGCGGAGATATTTTATCTGGGATAAAATATCAATTTATAGAGAGAGAACGATTAATTTGGAATTAATTGGTTAAATTAATATATTCGATATATTAAACGAAATTAGATTTCGACGCGGAATTAAAGTTAGATTTTAATTTAGAATTAATTCGTTAGCGACTTGAATAGTGATTTCGCTAGGCGTAATTATTTAATTACGACGCAATGAAAAATTTGTTAATTTGGAATTAGCGAACCCGAGCCCAGGATTATTTGCGAGCGCATTCGCATTTCGAATTCGAGTGCGGTACGCAAGTCAAATCTAGCGTCAAATCCCTAGTCGCATCTAGCGTCACATCAAGCGTCAAATCATGTCACTTTGAGTGATGTGACAATTGTTGATTGATTGAGTGATGTTACTTGATGTGTGTGGTTGGCAATTATGGCTTTAATGGTTTGACTTTTTAAAACCAAAATTGGTATATGTTTTATTTGTTTTTGGAAAACAAATATAAATTACACATTTCAACTTATCTCTCCTCTCTTTTCTCTCATCTATCTCACGCCCAAGGGCAATTCACTGCCTCTTTTCACCGTGAGCAGCAAGGGAAGCTAAAGTGGGATTTTTGTGGCAAAAAATCACAAGTGCTAACACACTTACGAGACATGCGAAGGTGATAGGGAAGTCCACCCATGAGCCGGGAATCGTTTCGCATAGCTTGGAGCTTGGTCAAGGACCTCCAATGGCCGAAAAGGAGGAGCAGAACAGCAGCCACTGCCGAGTAGAAAACAGTGAGCAGAATTCATTTTGTTTCCTCCCGCGTCGCTCAACCGACCGATGTGAGTATTCCGCAACTCCCTCTTTGTATTCACATATGTTTCATGCTTGTTTATTGATCCTTGGGACCGTAGAACTCCAACAACTCTGTGATTACTTCCTCGTACTCAACGTGATATGGTTTTCTTCTTTTTTTCCTTTTGTCTCTTTTTTTTCTTTCTTTTCATTTTGAATTTTTTTTCGACACACCTACCCTTTAAGGTAGCATTTCTCCTCATGGTGGTCCTAATACTCACCCACGGGTAGCTTCACGTTTATCAGTTATAGGTGGTCTATTATTTTTCTTTTCAGAGACTTTTTCTTTGTTTCCAACCATATCACATATCGTAACATAAGTAAACCAGGATGGACATCTTGGCAAATGGTCATTCACTAATCCGCCATCTCCTTAACTAGTCATCTCGCCAACTACTCAGGTTTCTACCGCTAAGATCCCGTAATCAAGTGCACGCGAGTCTAGCTGAGATCAACTACTCAGAATACCGGATGAGAGCACATCTCGCACTTATCGTTTCTAAGGTTTCACCCTACAGAAAACAATTTCATCACCAGACGTATGCTTCACTATCAAGGACTTCTCTCTCTCTCTATTTTCTCTTTTTTTTTTCACTCACTCCACTGGAATTCTTCCTTTCGACTGTTGATAATGTGGGCTTCGCCCCCTGGGATTCCTTCCTGAAACTGATATTGGTGTGGGCCTCAACCTTGGGACTCATCCCCGAAACTAATATTGATGTAGACCTCAACCCTGGGGTTCCTTCCCAAAAACTAATACTAATGCGGGCCTCAACCCTGTGATTCATTCCTGAAAACTGATGACACTGTACTATTGCTGCTTCTAGTTGGCTTGCATTTGCCGCTTTTTTTTTCTTCGTTGAAACCTGTGAATACAAAACAGAACAAACACAAAAAAGAATGCAAATATGTTACGTGTGTGCATGCATACATGAATGAATTTCCTATTCCGTTGTGTTAGGGCTTCTGCCGGTGACTGCTCGGTCTTCTTTTCCTCAGACAAAATACTGCTTCAATCTATCCACGTTGATCATCTCGGTGAACTCGTTCCCTTCCAAGTCTGACAGTCTCACTACCCCATTTCCCATCACTTTCTGGACTAAGTAAGGTCCTTCCCAATTGGGTCTGAACTTTCCTCTCGGATCCGTCGTCAACGGTTTCGACTGCTTAAGTACCAGATCACCCTTTCTAATCTTAGTAGGACGCACCTTCTTGTTGAATGCTCGGGCCAATCTCTTCTGGTATAACTGCATATGATATAAGGACTTCATCTTCTTCTCATCCAGTAAAGCTAACTGTTCAAATCTCTGTGAGATCCATTCCTGTTCAGGTAACTTTATTTCTGCTAATACCCGCATAGATCGTATCTCAACTTCTACTGGCAGTACTGCTTCCATCCCGTAGACCAAAGAGTAAGGTGTGGCTCCCGTCGCCGTTCTCACAGAAGTTATGTACCCCCACAGGGCGTACAACAGCTTATCGGCCCAATCTTTTTAGTTCTCTATCATTTTGGCTAACGTCTTCTCTTTATTGTCTTATTGGATGCTTCGACTGCCCCATTTGCTTGTGGTCGGTAGGGTGATGACTTGTGAAGGCCTATCTCGTACTTCTGTAACATTGCCTTTGTTTTTCCTTGAAACTGGACTACATTGTCCGTTACTACATGATGCGGCATTCCATATTGACATATGAGATTCCGGGCTATGAATTTTGCCATCGTCTTTACTGTAACATTGCAAAACGACTCGGCTTCCACCCATTTCGAGAAGTAGTCTACTGCCACTACTATTAAGCGATGTCTGTTCGATACGTGTGGTCGAATTTCTCCGATCATGTCAATTCCCCTTGCTGAGAACGGCCACGGCTCTGATAGCCCATGCAACTCTGTGTGCGGAAAATGGTTTAAGTTACCGTGCGCTTGACAATTGTGACAATGCTTTACCAGCTTCGCGCAGTCAGCTTCCATGGTCGACCAGTAGAAACCTTGTCTTACTATCTTACGGGACAAGTTCAATCCATTCATGTGTGGTCCACATACTTCGGCGTGTACTTCTTCCATTGCCTTCTGAGACTTTTCTTTTCTTAAGCACTTCAACTGAATGCCATTCGCTTGCCTCTTGTATAGTTCTCCTTTCAAACTCACATACTGAGAAGCCAACTTCTGAATGGCTATCTTGTCCTTTTTGTTTGCTTCTTCCGAAAGTTCCCCGTGTTCTAAGTATCGCTGAATGTCGTAGTACCAAGGTTTCCCATCGTTGATCTCTAATTCCAAGACCTTTTCTATCTCGTAGACACATTTACTTGCCGTTGTCAACACTAGAGGTTTCATCACAAACTTCTCCGAATTTTCCATGTTGCGGCAAGTGTAGCCAATGCGTCTGCCATTTGGTTCTCTTCTCACGGAAAGTGCTGGAATTTACAATCGGGGAGGGCCTGTGCTAGACTCCTGAGGTGGAACAAGTAGGGTTTCAACCATTCTTCCTTCAATTCCCATTCTCCTTGCAAATGTCGGACTACTAACATCGAGTCTCCATAGACTTCCACGCTTTTAGCTTTCAAGGCTATCAATGCCGTCAATCCGAAGGCGCATGCTTCATACTCTGCCATATTATTGGTTACTCTGAACGTCAACCTTTTGGCCATAGGCAGGATTTCTCCTTCAGGGGTTACTATCACAATTCTGATTCCGGCTCCTTTGCAGTTCACTGCTCCGTCGAAGTACATCTTCCATCCTTGGACTGTTATAGCTTGGATTTCCTCATCTGGGAACTCAAACTTGTATTGATCTCCTTTTATCGGTTGTAATGCCAGGAACTCTGCTACGGCTCGCCCTTTGATTACTTTGGAAGTGAGGTACTCAATATCGAACTATGTCAGCAACACCAACCATCTGCCTAACTTCCCAACTAGCGAAGGCACTGAATGCAGATACTTCAAAGGATTCTCTTTTGCTACCACTTGGATCTTGTAAGATTGGAAGTAATGACGTAACTTTCTGGACGCCCACACTACTGCCAAACAAATCTTCTCTACTTCTTGATAGGGAGCTTCGTACGGAAGCATGTTCTTACTGAGGTAGTAGACTGCATGCTCTACCCCTGTCTCATCAGCTTGTACCATCATTGCCCCCAGCGCTTCGGGTTCAATGGCCAAATATAATACCAAAGGTTTACCCAGTCTTGGAGGTTTCAAAACAGGAGGTTTCACCAAATATTCCCTGATTTTGTCGAAAGCTTCTTGGCATTGCTTATTCCATTTCACTGGCTGGTCTTTCCTCAGCAATTTGAAGATTGGTTCGTATAATGATGTCAACTTGGTGATGAACTGACTGATGTATTGAATTTTCCCGAGGAATGCTCTGGCTTCTTTCTCTGTTTTCGGTGCAGGCATTTCTGTAATCACCTTGTTCTCCTCAGGGTCTACTTCTATTCCTCTCATTCCAACTGTGTGTCCCAGCAGCTTGCATGACGTTACCCCGAACACACACTTCTTGGGATTTAGCCGTAAGTTGTATTTGTCGATTGTTCAAGGAACTTCTCCAGTGCTTCTATATGTCCGCTTTGTCTCTGATTTCACCATCATGTCATCCACATATACTTCAATTTCCTTATGCATCAAATCATGGAATAACGTAGTGGCCATCCGCTGGTAAGTGGCTCCTGCATTCTTAAGCCCAAACGGCATCACCTTGTAGCAATACATACCTCATTCAGTAACAAAGGCAGTCTTATGATTGTCTTCTTCAGCCATAAGAACCTGATTATATCCTGAGAACCCATCCGTGAATAAGTACATGGCAGATAAAGTCGCACTATCAACCAATACGTCTATATGGGGTAAAAGAAAATCATCATCGGGCAAGCTTTGTTGAGGTCTCTGTAATCTACGTACATTCTGACCTTTCCATCCTTCTTCGGCACTGGCACAATATTTTCCAACCACTCAGGGTATTTCACCACATCTATCTGTTTCTTGACTTCTTCTCTGACCTTCTCGGCCCACTCAGGTCTCATCCTCCGGAGTTTCTACTTTATCGGCTTCATATTTGGATAAGTCGGTATCACGTGCTGGGCGATGTTTCTGTCTACTCCAGGCATGTCCTCGTAGGACCAAGTGAATACCTTGGCATATTTGACTAACATCTCTTCTAATTTCTTCCGCTCTTCAAAGGTAACCTCACTCGCAATTAAGACTTCCTTGGGGCTTTCAAGCGTACCAAGGTTGAATGCGTTTGTTTTGGTTGAGTTGATGTCAAATATACTCAAGTCATGCAAATTGAAAGGGAGAGACTCAGAGAAGTAAGCGAAATGAATATCTTTATTGCTAGCAGATGTAGGAATACATTCGAATAAATCAGAGAGTTAAACATCTTCATCCTCCGCATATGCTTCATCCCCTACAGCCGGGTCTTCCTCGATTTCCTTATTCTCCTCGAGGGTCAGGCTCTCCTGCTTCATCAACTTTTCCTCCCACTTCTCTTCCTCCTTTGTAACTTCTGATGCCGGTGGTTTCTCACCCATCACATCCTGAAAGATCTCAAATCCGGGCACCATGACCTCGTTGACTTCCACTGGTTCAGGTTCTCCTTGATACCTCGTTGCCTTCATGAAGTATTCTGTCAGTTTTGATCCTTTTTTCTTAGTCTTAAGCTTATCCTCATCAGACTTGTACCCCAACCCTCTCCGGGTGGTTTGCCCCTTAAAGTCGGGCAATGCTCCTCCGATACCCGAACATGTACCTGGCTCGAACTTCATTTTCTCCATGATCCTAGCCACTTTAGGATCTACCCATTCCTTAAAGGTTTCTGACATTTGGAACCTCGTGAAAGGTTGTATTTCCAAAGCGGCCACAACATTGTCTACCTCAGCTCGGATGGTGACAATCTCTCCCCCTATACGGAAACTTAATAACCTGATGCAGAGTGGAGGGCACGCCTTAAAGCTTGTGAAACCATGGCCTTCCCAACAACAAAGCAAAAGTGGTCGGGATATCCAGCACTGTGAACTCAACCTCATCCTCAATTGGGCCCACTTTGACCATTGCAGCAAAAGTACCATCAACTCCCCGCTTGCTATCATCATAAGCCTTGATAGTCATGTTGGAGGGACTCAGATCCGTCGTCTTTATACCCAGCCTCGCCAAAATCTTCAATGGGCACACATTGATGGATGAGCCATCATCCATCATCACCCAAGATGTCTTATTGCCCCTCACTTCAGCTCTGATGAATAAAGGTCTATTATGGTTCCTTCTCTCAGCCAGTAGTTCTTCCTCGGAAAAAGGTTATCACCTGCGCAACTTCTTTCTGTACTGATCCCACAAATATCACGGGGTTGGCATCCTCTGGTACTATTATCTTGCTCAAGGCCTCAACCATGGCACGTCTGTGCTCCTGCGATGCACAGCAACTCCCAAATGCTTAACTGTGCTGGTGTTTTCTTCAACTGACGCAGCACCATATCTCCTTCAACATTATCCCCGTTCTCCGCCACTTCTCTACCTTCTACCAACACTTCCTTGCCTTTTCTGCGATATCATATAAAACACCCACTGCGCGTCATTCCTTCACCTCATCTTCATCACTGTTCGAGAAGTCCTCCCAGAAAGTCTTACGCTGCTCTGTTTCATCCTCACTACTACTATCCCATATCCCCAGGCAAAAGGCTTGGTGGTCAAAGGTTTGAAGGACAAAGATTTCTAGTAGGCTGGAGCCAATCACTTAGGTAGGTGGACGGAGTGATAGTAGGTAGGGGGTTCTGGTGTGTGTTGGGTTGCTCCTTTTCGAGGTCGGGTATTTTGTGAGAGTCTATGAGGTCTTGGATTTCATGTCGGAGGCGGGCACAACTGTCGGTGTCATGGCCTTTTTGCTGGTGGTAATGACAGTAAAGGTTTGGGTTGAGATTTGGTGGTAGAGGGTGCGGAAGTGGTCTAGTCTCTAAGGGTTTTAGGAATCCTTGCCTTGTCAACTTCTCCAACACTTTAGACAAAGGCTTACCCAGGTTAGAAAAATGCCGACTTCTGATAGCGGCAACCTCGGCAGAAACGGGCTTGGCTTCCGATGGTCCTCCAACAGTTCTCACTTTCAGGCCATAAAACTTCCTATTTTCCGCTTCTTCTTCTCGATATCAATGACAGTCTCCCTTAACTGTCGAAAATCAGTAATCATGGAGGTCATCCTCCTCAGCTTGCCATAGATAGAGGGCTTGGTGCCCTTGATGATCATTTTAATCTAGTCCTTCTCCGAGGGCCTAGTCTACATTTTTAGAAGCTGGCTTCTCCAGCGGTCCATGTAATCCTTGAAGCTCTCCTTCGGCTTCTGCTTGGTATTCTGCAAGTCGCGAAGCGACAAGTCGATGTCCAAATCCGTGACATATTGGTTCAGAAAGGCTTCTGCCAGCGCTCTCCAATCCTCCTTAACCTTCCTTTCAAGGCCATAGTACCACACTACAGGTGCCCCCTGAAGTGACAACCCAAACATCTTCTGAACCTGACGTTGCGACAGGCCCACTGAACTCATTAAAGAAACATATTGTCAGAGATGGACCCTCGGATCCCCGTTCCCATTGAACTTGGCTATGTCAGGCATTTTGAACTGAGCCGGCAGCTGCTCCTCAAAAGTCATTGCCTCATAGTCTAACAAATCCTCATGTTTACCCTTCAACTTGCGGATAAATGATTCCAGCTGATCGCGGAGTTTCTACAATTCCGCCTGAGACCCGGCTATCCTTCCTGCAGCATACTCAGCCATGTCATCATCAAAGATGGGGCATCATCATTCAACCCGCTCGCAGGGCCCTCACGCCTCTCATTCTCAGAGCCTCCCACAGCGCGGGGCACATCCATATTAGTCATAGCAGTGGTCAAAGCTTGTAGTTGCTCGGTAACCATAGTGAGATCAGCTTCCAGCTGATCCATACGAGATCCTTCGTTAATTGATTCACTTATGTTGGCTAATGGTCTTTTGATGAGTCTTCCCCCTTCCCTAACCCAACAGATATCTATGATGTCTTTTAAAACTGCGAGTCAGCATGTATGTGTGTGATACATGGAATGTATAAGTCGGCCCATTATCATTTTAAAGCATTCAATCATACAATTGCGCGGTGCAAACTTGTCCCAGTTGAAAAGGCCCAACAGGTTTACATTTTTACGATAACATGGCTAAATAACTTCAAATAACAATGGTCCTAAACATAAGATGGCCCATTGGCATTTCAGAAGCTTTTGGCCCAACTGCCATAAAGTATGGACTCGTCCTAGTTTAAATGGTCCAACAAGTCCATACCTCATGACAAAAAGTCCAACTGAATCCAAATGACGATGGTCCTAAACGCAAGCATAACAGAATAGTTTCTATTGGTCTTACAACTAAAGTTCATATACGGGTTTATGGGGGTATAAACAAAGGCTCCCGCCGGCGAAGGATTGCCCACAACTAGGACTCCCCACTCAAGGGTTCGAGCGAGCAAGTGAGCGCACCTTTTTTATACCTTACAGTACGTGCCAACGAGTTATGATATGTGAATGACTGTCAAATGGATTTCCTATTGAAGATTCCTCAGAGGGAGGGTGGAGCGAACTCTGTTAAATGCCCAAGCCTCTTAGGCTCTTATCGCCTTGGTTACAGGAATAAACAACAAGTCCTCCAAATTATTTCATCACAGTAAGCTTCGAGTAATGATTATCTAGGTGCCTTCACAGCTTTTCCTTATAGAAAGGTAGTGAATGAAGAAAGACACCAAACCATTACTTAGCTCTAATAATGCCTTTGATTAAACCCCTTTTAACCCACGGTAGACACGGTTAACTAAAGCACAAAAAAAAATCATTACAAGACATTATTTCGGGGCCGATTCTCTATCCCCAGTGGAGTCGCCAGACTGCAGGACATAGAACTTGACGACGCTGTTCTAGGCTCCCGGCCTAGTCAGGAGTACGGAATAGCCCACGGGGAACTAAACTAGAGAAATAAAATGGAGTCGCCACCCAGTGTGAACTGGGAAAATGATTTAAGGCTGCACTCACCCTCGCAAGGGAAGACCTCAAACCGTTGGGTTCGGAATGGTCCCTACTTGTGCCACTTGTAATGAAAAGATTTGTGCAATAATTTAACCGAGGCTTACGCAACAACAACCTACATCTAAGTTTGCATACGACCTATATCTAAGTTTGCATGCGACCTATATCTAAGTTTACAAGCATAAAAGTAAGTCAGAATAACGGTAAGCACACAATCTAATGCATACATTAAATCGCTAAGCATGGCAATGTAAATAAATAATAATCTAAACATAAACTTAGAAGAGACATAATCAAGTTCCTAATGTGAAGAAATAACTAAATCATGCTTGGAAATAATCAACTAATCATGCATAAAAAATAACATACTAAACAACCTAATCATGCATAAAAAATAACATACTAAACAACCTAATCATGCATAAAAGTAACATACTATTTCTAACAAACAACAAATAAACATAAGATCGGATGACACGAAATATATACGTCTCTCTAGCGGTACGTGGCATTGTATCCCGAGTGCAGACCGCACTACCGTCCTTTCAGATTCGGCTACGGAATTTATGTCCGGGTTTCCATCCGATATACCGCAAGAGATAAACATATTTCATTCATCCCATGGCCACAACTTACATGAAACTATAATACGCATACGAAGAAATAATAATAACTAACGGAAAGAAAGTGCGAGAATAAATAAAAAGGTGCCCTCAGGTCTAACCTCTTAAGTCGTCTCTTGGAAGTGCGTTACACGGTTGTCGGAAGGGTTGATGCTCCGCGGCTTTTCCGATTTACTAGTTCGTTGTTTTCCTTCGCTGCTTCACTGTTTTGGGTTGCTATTTTACTCTGTTTCGTTGCTTTTTTGCTGTATTTTCTGGTCACTGTTTTGCGGTAATTGGGGACTATTTTTGCTTGTGGTTTGTGGGTTTACTGGACTATTTTCAAGGGAAAGAATTTTAGTGAAAGGGTGAAGTTTTTTAGTGCAGTTTTGTGGTAAAAGGGCTGTGTTCCAGGGGTAAAATTTTGGTAATGTGAGCCTGTATTTCAGGGATGATTTTGCGGCAGTTTCAGGGTGCAGTTCAGGGGTATTTTTTGGTAATGCTGGGTAGTTTTTTGTGGTCAGAAGGTGCAGTTCAGGGGTTGTTTTTGGTGGTCATAAGTGCATTTTCTGGACAGTTTTCGGTGGTCAAATGGTACAGTACATGGGGCAATTTTGAGGGGGGTAATTTGCGGCAAGGTGAGGGCTGACTTCAGGGGCTGTGTTCGGCGTGAATGGAGTTGCTGGGTGTGGTTGTTTTGCGGCAATGTGAGGGAAATTTTGTGGGTTGTTCACGGCAATAGAGGGGAGTTTTGGGATGCTTTAGGCGTGAATGCTTTAGGTTATTTTCTCTGTGTTTTCGTGAGAATGAGCCAGAGGTTTCAAGGTTGGGTTTAGGCTTCTTTTTATAGGCAAAGGGTTGGAGCTTGTCCTCGTACAAGAAATGAAAGAATATTGCAATTATGGGGGATATCTCATAATTAGTGTGCTATAAGGAAAAATCTATTTAATTAGGGATGTGATTTGGTTTGATTTGATTTGATCTCTTTTAATTAGGAATATGATTTAATTTGATTTGATTTGATTTCTTTAATTTGGGAAGGTGATTTGTTTTGATTTTAGCATGTGTTTAATGTGTGGATTTATTATTTTGGATGTATTTTATTGGGCTTGGGCGTGAGCTAAGGGGATTTGGTTGTGGGTTTGGTTCTTTTAGGTGGGCTTGGTGTGTGGTTTGGTGGTGTGTGGCTTGCGGGGGGTTTGGGCTGAGGAATAATTTTAAAACAGAGGTCCAACGAGCGAACCCACAGCTAAGCAAACGAATTTAGTCCAACAAGTTATCAATTTCTGACTTTTCCCTTTCGACGTCCGTTTCCCGCGGCTTCCAAAACCTAAAGAGGAGTGCCTCCGTAGGAGACTCATCATCGGGACTTATATGCAAAAATACGGTGCCTACAAATGGCCTTACTAATGTCAGTTTTCATCCATTTTAATTTAAAAATTTTCCTTTTGCTTCTAAGAGAAGCTCCATTACCGAGAGCATCAAGAACAAAAATGGGTTTCATAATTTGTTTGAAAACCCATGGAAATGAAGGAAAAGCTTAAAGATCTTGAAGATTAAAAGGTAATCTTGATCTTTCTTAAGTTTATGAAATGGGGTTCATGTTCTTGTATTTCTAGAATAGTTCTAGGGTTCCTTCATTTGTAGAATTTGGGGCTTTTGGTGATGGATGATGAATTGGAAGTGGTTGAGGCATGTGTGAAGTAGATTAAGGAACTAATTAGTGTAATTTGTTTCCAATTTGTTCAAATTGTTGTTGGACAATGAGTTGCCATTCTAGAAATATTAATCCACTCTTTAATAGCCTAGAATTATTCTAGAGTTGTTCATATGTGGTGGGACTGTAGACACTGCATTTTTCCATGAAGCCCGATGATGAGCCTCGCATGGAGGCACTACCCGATAAGTTACGGAAGTCGCGAGAAATGGACGTCGGAAGGGAAAATTCAAGAAATAAATACATCATCAAATTTAACTCACTATTTTACCACGGGTTCACTCGGTTAATCTATGTTTTAAAATATTAGCCTCGGCCCAAAACCCTCGTGATACATGAAAGCCCATTTTTCCAAGCCACACGCCCACATCACAAGGCCCACACACCCAAGCCCAATCCAAAATATTTAAAACACATGTCACAAATCAAATCAAATTCCCTTCCTAAATTAAATCAAATCCCCTTCCTAATTTAAATAAATCACCTCCCAAATTAAAAAAAATTCCCCCACCAAAAATACAAATATCCTTTCCTTAAACAAACACATCCCTTTATTGCATGATTTTTGTTTCCTTGTTTTAAAATCCCATGCAAGGAAACCCTAGCCCACTCTTATAAAAAGAGGACTAAAACCTAAAGCTCCCTGGCGAATCCTCCTGACTCCTCACGACTCCTCTCTCAAAAATCTCTCTCTTCCCACAACCACTCGGCCTCACCACACTAGCTAGGAAGCCCTCACTCCCCTTGACTCTCATTTTTCAACCACACGCAGCACTCACAGAAAAGACAAACCTAGACTTCACGCAGCCATTCAACCAGCCAAGAAAAACACTTCACGCTCACTCCTCTCTCTCACAAACCAAACGCATCACACCCCACTGCCGATTCAACAAACAAAACAAACGCAAAGTAAACCCTAAAACCTAGACACTCACATGCATAAACCAACTCCCAAAGACACACTACAAAACCCTAGATTAATAAACGCACGTACCACTCCACACGGCTCACTCTTCTTTCAACACACTCTCACATCACGCCCTTCACACACCTTCAACAACTACAGACCCACATCGCCGACAAAGCAACAAATAATAAACAAGCCACCTTCAACCCATGCAGCCACGTGAGCAACCTTGACATGGCAGGCCAATAACCGACCAAAGATAACCCTTAGCCAATATGTGCAGCAGCCCTTACTGACCGATTAAAACAAACACACACATAAAACCCTAAACGGACACCCCTCACGGCCTCTCTCCCTTCTCCCTACTCTCTCTTTTCTTTCTTCTTAACCTATTCAGTAGCCTCAACAACTCACGGCTTCATCACACACAAATCCAGCAACCCTTAGACACGTGAACAAAGCTACACCCTCACACACTCCACAAACACGCACAAAACAAAGACCTATGCCTTGCCTCTCTCTTCACGGCCACAAACCAACAAACCGACACCAAAGCAGCACGTGAAACAACCCAAGAACAGCCCCTCTAAACACCAAAAACAGTCCCAATAAACAGTCCAAAATCATCCCCGAAATAGCCCTCTATGTCACCGAAAATAACCTCAAAACAGTGAGTGAAAATAGTCTCCAAACCAGTCCAAAAATCACCCAAACTGTCCCAAGATCACTCAAAACAGTAAGCCAAAACCGCACAAAAAAATAGCGACAGAAGACAAAGAAAACAGCTAGTTAAATAGCAGCAAACCCGAGTCAAAAAACCAGAAAAGTCATGGAGCATTAACCCTTCCGGTGACGACGTAACGCACTTCCGAAAAGTCATGGAGCATTAACCCTTTGCTACTTTTCATTCATCTTTTCGGTTGTCTATTATTATTTCCTTGCATGCGTCTTGATTAGTCTTGTCTATTATTGTTATTGGGTTGATGATTGCGTGTTATCTCTTGTGGTATATCGGATGGAAACCCAGACGTAAATTCCGTAGCCGAATCCGAATGGACGGTAGTGCGGTCTGTACTTGGGATACAACTCCACGTACCGCTTGAGAAACTTTAAAACACGTGTTTCATTTTGTTATTTAATTTTGTGTTTATTATTCCACTATTTATTTTATATGTATTGTTTCTTTATTTATGCATTGCTATCTAGTGCGCATGGGCTAATCACGTTAGATTAAAGGTCTTCTATTTGAGGGAAAAGCCAAAAGGCTACCTTTACCATGATTTTTTGCCGCGCCGGACGAAGTATACTTGATTGAATGTGGAATACGTTCAATCGGGAATACGAGGTCCCATATAGATGTCGGCCTTGGTCGCATCTCTTTTATTATTTCGTTATTTACTTTCCGCATGTCATTACTTTATTTATGTATGCATTGCTATTTAACGCGCATGGGCTAATCACGTTGGATTAAAGGTCCTCCATTTGAGTGAAAAGCCAAAAGGCTACCTTTACCACGATGTTTTGCCGCGCCGGACGAAGTATACTTGATTGAATGTAGAATATGTTCAATCGGGCATACGAGGTCCCATATAGATGTCGGCCTTGGTCGCATGTCTTTTATTATTTCGTTATTTACTTTCTGCATGTCATTGCTTTATTTATTTATGCATTGCTATTTAGCACACATAGGCTTATCACGTTAGATTAAAGGTCCTCCATTTGAGGGAAAAAGCCAAAAGGCTACCTTTACCACGATGTTTTGCTACGCCAAATGAAGTATACTTGATTGAATGTGAAATACGTTCAATCGGGCATACAAGATCCCATATAGATGTCGGCCTTGGTCGCATCTCTTTTATTATTTCGTTATTTACTTTCCGCATGTTATTGCTTTATTTATTTATGCATTGCTATTTAGTGCGCATGGGCTAATTACGTTCGTTTAAAGGTCCTTCATTTGAGGGAAATGCCTAAAGGCTACATTTACCACAATATTTTACCGCGGCAGGGATACAAGATCCCATATGGACGTTGGCCAATGCTCTTGGTCGCACCATTTTTCTTCTAATTTTGTTATTCACCTTTTTGTTTGTAATTTACCACTTCGTATTCATCCTATTAGTTATCTCTATTCATTCTGCCGCATCACTTCACGTTTACTTCCATGTATGCTTGCCTATTTAGTTATTTCTTTTACATTATGTGCTTAATTATCCGCTTTTATTATTAATGCTTTTACAGTTATTGTTAATTACATTATTGCGCTTCATTGTTTAATACGTTTATGGAATTATGCATTTGCCTTCATTTTTATTTACGTTTATGGGTGTGAAAACTTGTGTGTTAATTAAATTATCTTGCATGTGTTGCATAAGACTTGGTTACAGTATTGCATAAATCCTTTCATTATAATTGGCATAAGTAAGGGACCATTCCGAACCCAACGGTTTGAGGTCTTCCCTTGCGAGGGGTGAGTGCGGCCTAGGTGGCGACTCCATTTATTCTCCGGTTTAGTCCCCCGCTGGCTACTCCGTACTCCCGACCGAACCACGAGCCCGGATAGCGTCACACACCTCTGTGGCCATGTCTACAGTCTGGCGACTCCACTGGGGATAGAGAATCGGCCCCGAAATAATGTCTTGTAATGTTTGTGATTTTTGCTTGAGTTAACCTTGTCTACAAGTGAGTTGGGACCAAGGGGTTAATAAAACTTTCCAAACTAAAGATGATTTAACCAAATGTATTATTAGAGTTAGATAATGATTTGGTGTCTTCCTTCACTCACTAGCTTTTTATAGCCAAAAGGAAAAGCTATGAAGACATCTAGATAATCATTTACTCAAAGCTTACCTTAAGGCATATTTAAAGTCATGGACTAATTTAGATGATCTATTGTTTATTCCTGCCACCAAGGCGATAGGAGCCTAAGAGGTAAGGGTATTTAAGAGAGTTCGCTCCACCCTCCCTCTGGGGAATTTTCAATAGAGGAAAATATTTGACAGTTATTCATGCATCGTGAAGTCATTTTCGCTCGAAGCGGCGGATCGTTATATGGTATCATCACTCGTTGGCACGTACCTTATGGTCTAAAAAAGGTGCGCTCACTTGGTCACTCGAACCCTTGAGTGAGGAGACCTAGTTGTGGGCAACCCTTCGTTGGTATGAGCCTTTATCAATACTCCTATAAAACTGCATGAGAACCATAGTTATATGACCTATAGAAGCCACCATTTATGCTTGTGTTTGAGACCATCATCATTTGGATTTATTTGGACTTCTTGTCATGAGATGTGAGCTTGTTGGGCCATTTAAACTGGGACGAGTTTGTGCCTTATGACGTTTGGACCAAATGCTTCTAAAATGCCGATGGACCACTTTGTGTTTGGGCCCCCTATCATTTGAAGTTGTTTAGCCACGTGTACGCACTGTATTTTTGCATATAAGTCCCGATGATGAGCCTCGTATAGAGGCACTACCCTTTAAGTTGCAGAAGTCGCGGGAAACGGACGTCGGAAGGGAAAACTCAATACCTTGTTGGATTTAATTTGTTTGCTTAGCCTCGGGTTCGCTCGTTGGATCTCTGCTTTAAAATTCATCCTCGGTCCAAAACCCTCGCAACATACACAAAGCCACACACCCAACCCACACACCACCAACCACACGCCCAAGCCCACCAAAAAGGCCAAGCCACACGCCCAAGCCTCCAAGCCCAATCCAAAATAATTGAACACATGTTAAAAACCAAATCAAATCACCTTCCCAAATTAAATAATCAAATCAAATCACTTTCCCAAATTAAATAAATCAAATAAAATCACATTCCCAAATTAAATAAATCAAATCAAATCAGATGCCTAAACTAAATAAATCAAATCAAATCCCAAAAATCCCTTTCCCAAACTAAAACAAATTACCTTCCTAAAGTGAATAGATTTTTCCTTAAGACACACTAATTAGAGATATCCCCCATAATTGCATGATACTTTCTCTACCCGTACGAGGACAATCTCAACCCTCTCCTATAAAAAGACACCCAAACCAAACCCTTAGATCCCCTAGCATATTCACAGCAATACACAAGGTAATAGCCCTGAGCATTCGAGCCCAACAAAGAAAAACACCATCTCTATTGCCGAAACCAACAAAGAAAAACATCTATCTCCTCTCGGTAAGAAACCCTAACACCCATCTCTCTCCCTTTAAGCTTCTTCACGGCAGCCCTCCCTCACAGAACCTAACACACGTCCTTTGGCTCTAAACCTAGCACCCTCAACGCACACAACTCAGCCCTTCAACATCAACAGCACTCACGTCTCTTGGTTCTAAACTTAGCACCCTCAACGCACACAACCTAGCAACCCTCAAGCATCAAAACCCTTTAGCCACTTACACGCCCCCACCAACTGACTCACGTCCAAACAAAAAGCCACTAAAATCTCCCCACACTTCACACGCTCAGCCAACACACAACAAACCCTAAATAACCCTCATCGAACTGCCCCTGGATCACAAATAGTCCACACATAAAAATGAAACCCTAAATGTAGCAGCCCTAATCAACAAATCCAGCAGCCCTTAAACCGTGAAATGAAAAGCCCTTAAAATAGCCCTTAAACCGTGAATTGCAGCACCCTTAAACAGCCCTAAACCACCGCAAATAGTAAGCTAAAATAGTCCCTAATTATCGCAAAAACAGAGGCCAAAAACAGCAGCAAAGACAGAGAAAACAACAACCCAAAAAAGTGAAACAACGAAGGAAAACGTTGAACCAGTGAACCGGAGGAGTTGTAGAGCATTAACCCTTCCGACGGCCGTGTAACACAATTCCAAGAGGCGACTTAAAAGGTAAAACCTGAGGGCACCCTTTTATTTATTCCCGTTCATCTTTTATTATTTATTAGTAATTATTCGCATGAGTATTGTTGATTTATGCATGTTGTGGCCATGGGATGAATGATTTTGTGCTATCTCTCGTGGTATATCGGATGGAAACCCATACGTAAATTCCGCAGCCGAATCCGAATGGACGGTAGTGCGGTCTGAACTTGGGATATAATTCCACGTACCACTTGAGAAACACACATATTTCGTTTCATCTAATCTTGTGTTTATTCGTTGTTTATTAGAAATAGTATGTTATTTTTTATGCATGATTTAGTTATTTCTTTCACACTAGAAGCTTAATTATATATCTTTAATGTTTATGTTTAGACAATAGATTATTTATTTATGTTTCCGTATTTATCAATTTAATGTGTCTATGAGATTGTGTGCTTGCCATTATTTCGACTTACTTTTATGCATGCAAACTTAGATATAGGTTGTATGCAAACTTAGATATATGTTATATGCCAACTTAGATGTAGGTCATTCTTACGTATGTGTGTTGCGTAGACTCGGTTATATTATCACATAAATCTGTTTATTACAAGTGGCATAAGTAAGGGACCATTCTGAACCCAACGGTTTGAGGTCTTCCCTTGCGAGGGGTGAGTGCGGCCTTAAATCATTTTTCCCAGTTCACACTGGGTGGCGACTCCATTTTATTTCTCCGATTTAGTCCCCCGCGGGGTACTCCGTACTCCCGACCGGGCCGTGAGCCTGGAACAACATCGCCGATTTCTGTGTCCTACAGTCTGGCGACTCCATTGGGGATAGAGAATCGGCCCCGAAATATGTCTTGTAATGTTTGTGATTTGTGCTTTAGTTAACCGTGTCTACCGTGGGTTGAAAGGGGTTTAATTAAAGGCATTATTAAAGATAGGTAACGTTTTGGTGTCTTCCTTCATTCATTACCTTTTCTATAGCTGAAGGGAAAAGCTGTGAAGGCACCTAGATAATCATTTACTTGAAGCTTACCGTGATGGACTAATTTGGAGGACCTATTGTTTATTCCTGTCACCAAGGCGATAAGAGCCTAAGAGGCTTGGGTATTTAAGAGAGTCCGCTCCACCCTCCCTCTGGGGAATCTTCAATAAGAAATCCATTTGAAAGTCAGTCATGTATCATCACTCGTTGGCACGTACCTTAGCGTATAAAAAAGGTGCGCTCACTCGGTCGCTCGAACCCTTGAGTGGGGAGACCTAGTTATGGGCAATCCTTCGCCAGTGGGAGCCTTTATCTACACTCCTATAAACCCGCATGTGAACCATAATCATATATCCTATAGAAGTTGCCCCTTTATGCTTTTGACAACCACTTGCATCTCATGCATACACGCATCATGTTAACCCCGTGTCTTAAAAGCCATCATAGATATCCGTTGGGTTAGGAAAAAGAAGACTTGTCAAAGAAGAGTTAGCAAACCTCGATATCGGGGAAAATGAAACCGAGAAACAGAAAACTTTACGGCAAGGATAGAAAGACCATTGGGGGGTCTTCAGAAAAAAAAAAGAGAAAAAAAAAAGGAAAAATTGTTTGTTCTTAGTCCTTAGTAGTTAGGCATAAGTCCGATGATGAAATCAATTGTTTTAGGGTGAAATCTTAGAAACGATAAACTATTGATGTTCTTTTATCTCATACTTTGAGTAAGTGATCTATGTTGGACTCGTAAGCACTTGATTATGGTTCTTAGCAGTGAAAACCTGTGTAGTTAGCAAAGTGACTAGTTGAAGAAATTGTAGGTCTGTGAATGACCGTTCGCCTAAATGTCTATCCTGATTTGCTTGTGTTATGATGTGTGATATGGTTGAAAATAAAAGAAAAGTCTCTAAAGAAAAGAATTAAACCACCTATAACCGATAAGCGTGAAGCTACCCATGGACGAGTATTAGGACCACTATGAGGAGAAATGCTACCTTAAAGGGTAGGTGTGTTGAAATAAAAGAAAGAAAAAAAAAAGAAAAGAAGAAAAAGAAGTTCAAAATGAAAAGAAAAAAAAAAGACAAAAGAGAAAGAAAACCATACCACATTGAGCACAGAAAAACAACTGCAGGCATAATTGAGACATCTAGGTTGGTTTGACCCATCGATCCCAATCTTTTGACGAAATCATTGAATTGGCTTACCTGAGGATGAATCTGTAAATGAACATTTGCACACACACACTTTGAGTCTGGCTTAGATCAGTTATTCAAAGACTTGGATTGGAGTTGCATTGAATGTTTTGAAGGTTCTCTGGTTTCACAACACTGGGCATTCTTTGAAGGCAATAATATGTATAAATATTGGGACTATTCCGTAAGAGGCAATATAGTATGTTGATATGGAACGTCACATCACATGATCTACTTTGACCTAGTGCAAGTAGCAAAGAGCAGAAAGCTGAGCAAAGACTGGGGGCGACCAGTCTACCACCCCGCGAATAAGGGATATATCGAGAACTTGAACAATGGGACCAAGAAAACTGATCAATCACCAGAGTAGAATTGACAGAAGGAAATTGTAAGCCGACCCAGAGGGCGATCAAAGATTTTTGTAGGCGAGAAGCACCGAGGAGCATAAGGAAGGCCTAACCCATCGGAATATGAAAAACTTCCATGCATACATGCATACACGTCACATACATGCTTTTTTTTTTGTTCGCAGGTTTTGAAGAAAATGAAAAAATGGCAAAGACAAGCAGTTTTCGGGAATGAATCCCAGGGTCGAGGCCCATATTATAAGCAGTCGGGAATGAATCCCAGGGTCGAGGCCCACAGTATAAGCAGTCGGGAATGAAGCCCAGGGAATAAGACCTGCAATACAATCGGGAACAAGACCCACAATCGGGAATAAGACCCGCAATTCAATTTGGGAACAAGACCCACAACCGGGAACAAGACCCGCAATTCAATTTGGGAACAAGACCCACAATCGGGAACAAGACCCGCAATTCAATTTGGGAATAAGACCCGTAATTCAATTTGGGAACAAGACCCGCAATTCAATTTGGGAACAAGACCCACAATATGGAACAAGACCTGCAATTCAATTTGGGAACAAGAACCACAATCGGGAACAAGATCCGCAATTCAATTTGGGAACATGACCCACAATCGGGAACAAGACCTGCAACTCAATTTGGGAACAAGACCCCCAATCGGGAACAAGACCCGCAACTCAATTTGGGAACAAGACCCACAATCAGGAACAAGACCTGCAACTCAATTTGGGAACAAGACCCATAATCGGGAACAAGACCCGCAACTCAATTTGGGAATAAGACCCACAATCGGGAACAAGACCTACAACTCAATTTGGGAACAATACCCACAATCGGGAACAAGAACAACAACTCAATTAGGGAACAAGACCCTCAGCTCACTTCGGGAACAAAACCCACTCGGTGGTTCGGGAACAAGACCCAGAGGTCACAACACCTCGCCATTAATCTCAACTTAATTCAAGGAAAAAGACCTTCATCTCAATTCGGGAACAAGACCATCATCACAATTCTGGAACAAGACCCTCATCTCAACTCAGTAACGGTTCGGGAGCGGACCACATCACAGTAACGGTTTGGGAATGGACCACCTCAAGTAATGGTTCGGGAATGAACCACCTCACATCAGCTCAGTTCGGTAATGAATCCTAGAGATCACAGCATCTTACAGGGATGAACCTTAGGGGTCGCAGCACCTCACAACCAGATCAACTCAGCTTGAAACATCTCAGAACAACAGCAAGTCATGTAGCAGCTGGCGAGCCAGGTATGTAAAAATGCATGCATAACTTTGATAGGATTATCACTATCACACACTGTACAAGTCCCATCAAAGTGGGGGCGACTGTAGGCACTGTATTTTTGCATATAAGTCCCGATGATGAGCCTCGTATGGAGGCACTACCCTTTAAGTTGCGGAAGTCACGGGAAATGGACGTCGGAAGGGAAAACTTAATACCCTGATGGATTTAATTCGTTTGCTTAGCCTCAGGTTCGCTCGTTGGATCTCTGTTTTAAAATTCATCCTCGGCCTAAAACCCCCGCAACATACACCAAGCCACACACCACCAACCACACGCCCAAGCCCACCAAAAAGGCCAAGCCACACGCCCAAGCCTCCAAGCCCAATCCAAAATAATTGAACACATGTTAAAATCCAAATCAAATCACCTTCCAAATTAAATAAATCAAATCAAATCACCTTCCCAAATTAAATAAATCAAATAAAATCACCTTCCCAAATTAAATAAATCAAATCAAATCACATGCCTAAACTAAATAAATCAAATCAAATCCCATAAATCCATTTCCCAAACTAAATCCAATTACCTTCATAAAGTGAATAGATTTTTCCTTATGACAAACTAATTAGAGATATCCCCCATAATTGCAAGATATTTTCCGTACCTGTACGAGGACAACCTCAACCCTCTCCTATAAAAAGACACCCAAACCAAACCCTTAGATCCCCTAGCACATTCACAGCAATACACAAGGTAATATCCCTGAGCATTTACGCCCAACAAAGAAAAACACCCTCTCCATTACCGAAACCAACAAAGAAAAACACCTCTATCCTCTCGGTAAGAAACCCTAAAAGCCATCTCTCTCCCTTTAAGCTTCTTCATGGCAGCCCTCCCTCACAGAACCTAACACACGTCCATTGGCTCTAAACCTAGCACCCTCAACGAACACAACTCAGCCCTTCAACATCAACAGCACTCACGTCCCTTGGTTCTAAACCTAGCACCATCAACGCACACAACCCAACGGTCCTCAAGCACCAAAACCCTTTAGCCACTTACACGCCCCCACCAACTGACTCACGTCCAGACAAAAAGCCACTAAACTCTCCTCACACTTCACACGCTCAGCCAACACACAACAAACCCTAAATAACCCTCACCGAACTACCCCTGGATCACAAACAGTCCCCAAACAAAAATGAAACCCTAAACGTAGCAGCCCTAACCAATAAATCCAGCAGCCCTTAAATCGTGACTGCAAATCCCTTAAAATAGCCCTTAAACCGTGAATTGCAGCACCCTTAAACAGCCCCTAAACCACCGCAAATAGTAAGCTAAAATAGTCCCTAATTATCGCAAAAACAGTGGCCAAAAATAGCAGCAAAGACAGAGAAAACAGCAACCCAAAAAAGTGAAGCAACGAAGGAAAACATTGAACCAGTGAACCGGAGGAGTTGCAGAGCATTAACCCTTCCGACGGCCGTGTAACGCACTTCCAAGAGGCGACTTAAAAGGTAAGACCTGAGGGCACCCTTTTATTTATTCCTGTTTATCTTTTATTATTTATTAGTAATTATTCGCATGAGTATTGTTGATTTATGCATGTTGTGGCCATGGGATGAATGATTTTGTGCTATCTCTCGTGGTATATCAGATGGAAACCCAGACGTAAATTCCGTAGCCGAATCCGAATGTACGGTAGTGCGGTCTGAACTTGGGATATAATTCCACGTACCACTTGAGAACGCACATATTTCGTTTCATCTAATCTTGTGTTTATTCATTGTTTATTAGAAATAGTATGTTATTTTTTAGGAAAAACCCACCTTGAGACCCCTTTACTCTCAATGTTTTTTACATTGCACCCCTGTACTCTCAATGTTTTTTACATTGCACCCCTGTACTCTCAATTTTCTACACATTGCACCCCTGCACTCTCAAAAAATTGACATTCCACCCTTATTTTAACGGCAAGTTAACAAAGTTGAGAAATATTCTGACATCACCCACCCTTATTTGTGTCATATATGTCTGGTTTAGGAAGAAGCATCTATGCTAAAAAGAGAAGAGCTAAAAAAATGGGTGTTTGCTATAAATGTGCACGCATGACATGTAATACTCGTTGTCGTTCTTTAGGAATGATGTCTGATAACCGTGAAGCATCTTTGTTTTTTTTTGTTGTTCATTAATAACACTTCAAGATCGTAGTTTTGATCTAATTTTTGCAATAAATTAGTTGGATTTTTGAATGTATGAGAAGGAGCAGAATATTTATGCGCCCTAACATATAGTTATGCGCCCTAGCATAACTTCAAAGTAAAAAATTTGATCGGTCCAATCCGAAATAAGGGTGAGTGATGTCAGAATATTTCTCAACTCTGTTAACTTGCCGTTAAAATAAGGGTGGAATGTCAATTTTTTGAGAGTGCAGGGGTGCAATGTGTAGAAAATTTAGTACAGGGGTGCAATGTAAAAAACATTAAGAGTACAGAGGTGTAATGTGTAGAAACTTTAGTACAGGGGTGTAATGTAAAAAACATTGAGAGTACAAGGGCCTTAAGGTGGGTTTTTCCTATTTTTTATGCATGATTTAGTTATTTCTTTCACACTAGGAGCTTAATTATATATCTTTAATGTTTATGTTTAGACAATAGATTATTTATTTATGTTTCCGTATTTATCAATTTAATGTGTCCATGAGATTGTGTGCTTGCCATTATTTCGACTTACTTTTATGCATGCAAACTTAGATATAGGTTGTATGCAAACTTAGATATAGGTAATATGGGAACTTAGATGTAGGTCATTCTTGCGTATATATGTTGCGTAGACTCAGTTATATTATCACATAAATCCGTTCATTACAAGTGTCATAAGTAAGAGACCATTCCGAACCCAACGGTTTGAGGTCTTCCCTTGCGAGGGGTGAGTGCGGCCCTAAATCATTTTTCCCAGTTGACACTGGGTGGCGACTTTATTTTATTTCTCCGATTTAGTCCCCCGCGGGCTACTCCGTACTCCCGACCGGGCCGCTAGCCTGGAACAGCATCACCGATTTCTGTGTCCTACATCACGTTATTGCAAAAATATAAGCCTGTTGGGCCTTTTCAACTGGGACAAGTTTACACCTCGCAATAATATGATTGAATGCTTTGAAATGATAATGGGCCAACTTGTATGAAAACCTTGATGGACTTAGAAAATACAATCATGATATAAATATTCTAGAAGCATGAGTCTGATATCCACATTGGCTTTCATCCATGAAGGATACGCCTTGTTATTGCATATTTATTTACTTTGGATACCTCCAAGTTCATCCCCATGACCGCGGTTGTTGAAAGCCCAATTCGTCATTCTAGACAATGGCATGATCCCATAATAGGCTTAGTCCATATTGTAAATGGGCGGTCTTTTTCTTTTACCGAAGGAAATGGACAGAAGCGACCAAGGTTCAGCCCGTAGCATAGAGAGAACGATTTTGTGTACCAACATCGGTGCATAAAGTAAGCCATATTTAGAACCCAAAAATAGACTTACCACGGGTGTGGGAGAAATAAGGTTGGAAGGATATATTCTGTTTTGGTAACCACATGCATCTTATATATCTCATGCATCGCATGCATACACGCATCATGCTAAATCATAGTTTCAACAGCCATCATAGATATCTGTTGGGTTAGAGAAGAAGGAAGACTTGTAAAAAATAGTTAGCAAACATGAGTGAGTTAGATAATGAGGTTTCCCGCTTGGACTAATTAGAGACCAACATCACTAAGATTACTGAGCAGTTGCAAGCTTTAGCCACCGCCGTGGCCAGTCTGGCAGTGCCCCGTATAGGGGGAGTATAAAACAATGAGAATGTCAGGCATGAGGAGCCTCCGAATAGGGTAAGTGATGAGATCCCTATTTTCAATGATTACATGGAAGAGTATGCTATAGGAAATGTAGTGTTAGACAATTATGACCCACAGCATCACTATTTGTACAGAACATAGTGTTGTTGTACAAATTAACTATGTGACAAAGGAAATTGCTCTTTTATCATTTGTAATTGGATTACTGGGATATATAAATGATAAAAGTCCATATGATTAGTTCCGGATTAATAAGATATAAGATAATATTAATCCACTAAGGTTTAATCATTAAAATATCCCTAGTCGTAGTATTATCGAGATTGGACATCGATAATGCGAAATAGACTAGTATTGCACTTATGCGTGTTATGGGAGCATAACGGCATAGTTCTCATATATTTAGGTATTGGATACTCATGCAAGTGTAATAGGAGGTTGTGTTTACCGATGGTACGAAAACAACTTCGCTCTGGATAGACCCCTCGGAATCCCATTGGTAGTATGACTATGTGTCTATGGGAATCCGATTCAGGGTAGGTGTATTTGGTCTTAACTTGAGACTTGCATCGCTAATACTTACGACAATCAATATTCTTTGGTTTTGGTCGTCCGGGGCTTTAACAGATTCTGTGTACGCCTCTTCTGTGTATACTGAGAATCGTAGTGTATTGGGTGTGATGTCAAGATGGAAGTATCACTTCAGTCATATGAAGATGATGACCACGTAGGATACGGAACTAGTACACTTATGTACTGCAGTCATCGGGACAATATGACTAGGTAATGTTTATCTGATTATAGAGACTAGTTACCAGAGATCTGATATGTGCTTCGTACGAGGCAGAGACAATTCCAGCCCCAGGCCTAGCATGTGACATCTGATACTGGATCGTAATATGCAATACTACGTATACTACGCCTAACATATATTACATATTCCTTAAAAGAATATTTCTGGAGAATTGGGTAGGCACGGTGCTTTGCTAGAAGCCAACCATGTCTTGTAAATCGGTAAGAGCGTGGTACTAGGTATGCACGTATTCGGATACTCCTACAAACAGGGAGTATCATGACATGGCAGGATATGGCCACGAAATTTCTTGAGAGGTTCTTTCTGCCAGCTAAATCAGCTTAGTGTAGGGCAGAATTTAGCATATTTAAGCAGCTAGAGACTGGGACTTTATATGAAGAATGGGAGTACTTTAAGGATTTACTTCGAATATGCCCACAACATGATTATGCAGACTGGGTCCGATTCAATTGTTCTATAATAGGCTAAATGGTTCGAATATGATTTAGTTGATGCAGCAGCTGGAGGAGCTCTATTCAAGAAATCAGCTGAGGACGCCTACAATCTGTTAGAAGAAATGGCCATTAACCATTTTCAATGGCCAAGTGAACGTCTTACGGTGACCAAAGTGGCTGGAATATATGAAGTGGACCCTCTCGTAGCACTTATAGCTCAAATTTCCGCCATATCTACTCAAGTAGCAGCCCTCACAAATCCACAAACATCTATTGAATCAGCGGGGGCTACAAATATACGGTTATTGGAAGGAAACCCGAACTTTGAGCAAGTCCAATAAGTGAACAATCAAAACTTCAACAGCTATAGAGGCAATCATGTGCCTAACTGTTATCACCCAAACCTGTCATATGCTAACACAGAGAATACCTTGCAACCTTTATCTGATTTTGACTATCAAATAGCTGAGCAGAAATCTTCCTTGAAAGATTTCATGAGCACGTTTGTTGCTAATACTTCAGTGAGGTTTGAGAAGAATGAAGCAAGGTTGAACAATATTGAGACACACATGAAAAATATCGGGGCCACAATGAAGTCCTTAGAAACACAGATTGGGTAGATTACTTCATCCATGACCAAGCAGCAGTAATGGGTATTTGGATAAACTACCACAGTTGCCAAGAAGAAATGTGGCAATCAGTGGATACAAAAGAAGAAGCTACCATGACCACCATTTGGGTGGTTGCGTCTGGCTGAAGAAGTTAAACTTAGCTTTAGCGGGGAGGCAACCCCTGCATTTGTTTTGTTATTATTTCCTTTATTTTTAATTATTATTGTGTGCTATTGTTTATTTATTCGTTTTGCATGTTATTTTGCAGGTAGCACGAAACACACAAAGCCCGCGCAACCAAATTCTGACCAGTAGGAGCCTGATCAACTCCATTCATGGTAGTATTGTTCCTCACTCTTGTTTCTCTATATTTATCTTTATTGAGGATAATGCAAATTTTAAGTTTGGGGGTTTGTGCATGTAGTGATAATTCCTGTTATTTTTATTTTAAAAAAATATTTTTATGTTTTTGATAGTAAAGCATAAGTCTAATGATGGATTTGTTTGCTTTAGATGAAATTTTAGAAACGATAAGTCCCAATTGATTTTTATCTGATTCCTTGAGTAGGTGATCTAGGTTAGACTCGTAAGCACTTAAAAATAGGTTTTTAGCAGTAAGAACCTAAGTAGTTGACAAAGTGACTAGTTGAAGAAATTTTTTACCGATGAATGACCATTTGCTTTGATATCTATCTCATTATACTAGTATTATGATGTATGGTATGATAAGAAACGGAAAAGAAAAAGAAACCACCTACAACCGATAAGCGTGAAGCTACCTATGGGCGAGTGTTAGGACCACCATAAGGAGAAATGATACCTTAAAGGGTAGTTGTGTTGAAAAAAAAACAAAAGAAAAAGAAAATAAAATCAGAAAAATAAGAAAATAAAATCGTACCATACTAAGCAAAGAAAGGCAAATTCATAGTACTAATGAGATATCTAGGTTGGTTTGACCCATCGGATCTCAATTTTTGAGACGAAATCATCAAGTTAGCTTACTTATGAGTCGAGCTGTAAATGAACCTGTACACACACACACACACTGTGAGTCTGGCTTAGATAATTTATTCAAGAACTTAGATTTGAGTCGCAATTGCATACTTTGAGGGTTCTCTGATTTCATTGATAAGCACTTTTTGAGGACAATTTTACGCATAATTATCGGGATTATTTTAGTTGCTTTTTATTTGTTTTATATTTTTGCATGATTATGTGTGAATGACGTTTGTGGGTGTCGTCGTTGTAAGCCCTCACGAGACTATAACTCGTCCACTATGGCCGCCTATGGGTTTAAAGGCTTGTTGCATACGTTAAATGTAATCGTGATCCCTACGAAAGTGGCTTAGTTAATTTTGCTAATTATTTATTTAGTTTTTATTTTATCTTTTGCTCGGGACTAGAAAAATCTTAAGTTTGGGGATGTTTGATAAGTGCGGTTTATACCCACTTATTCCGACATCCTTAGCCTATTATTTTGTTATGGTTCGAGTCATTTAATGTCATTTATAGTTTATTTTATGTCTTGTTTGTAGGAAGCATTATAACATGAATAATGGACTAATTACACTTGTTTCGGGACCTATCGGGAGCATCGGACTCAAGAACCGGCAAAACCAGCATCAGATGCGCACTGAATTTAAAAAGGCTATAACCTTTGATCTAGAAAGAGTTACGAGACCCATAATATATCGATTTACATGTACTCAATGAGATCTAGACAATTGTACGCACTGGATCTGTGGAGCCGCGACAAAAACCAGTCCCATACATGCACCCGTGAGTTGGGCGCCGTGGCGCCCCGCAGCTTCCCAAAAGCCCAATTTTAGGGTTTTAACAACAATAGAGACCCCAAGGCTTTATTATAAATAGATTAGTTCGTACCATACTAAGCAAAGAGTGGAGGCTAATACACAGTACAAAACACCAAAACACATATTTTTAGAGATCCAAGGAGGAGGATTGAAGAGCGACAAGAGGAGATAAAAGCGGTGACGTCAGAAGAGGAAGAGATTCAATTCGGGTTTAATCTTCTTGTTTCTTTCTTAGAACTCTAATGATTTCCATTATATTCATGAATTGTTTATCATTGTTGTATCTTTAGTCATGAACTACTCATTAATTCTAGATGAGGATGATGGAATTGATGCTTGAACCTATGTGTTGTTTTGCTATTTTGATTATTATGAAGTTTTATTTACGTTTATTTTATTCTCTTGAGTTTAATGCTTTGTGTTTGTTGGCCACAAATATGATGATACATGTTGAAATCTATCACACGAGATATGTGATTTTGAATAGATCTAGAGAATATAACCTAGGAATTTTATAGAGTTCGAGAGAATATATAAGTTCCTTTGAAGTCGTTAATGTAGAATCACAAAGCGTAACGAGTTGTTAACTACTAGATTTTTATAGAGATATCGAAGTCTGTAGTTGATATTTTCACTGATACTCGAGATAGGGAGTGGATATTTTCGGAATCTTGACTTATAAACAATACTATTGAACAAGTTAATTGGCATGATAACTACATAGGGGATAGTTAGGTGAAATCGGCTCTAGAATGTCTATCGTATTAGTTCCTCCTATCTAACTATTTTTATATTTTTATATTTTATTTATTTAATTAAATTGATAAGTGGTAAATCTATCACTATTTCCCACTCATTTAACCTTATATTTTGTATAGTTTCTTGAGTATTATGAATATTTTGATGTGTTTTGTGTTATTTTGTAGATAAATAAAGTTTCAGGACATTCTGGAGGTGATTTGGGCCAAAACAGTGAAAATTAGACGAAAATGGCATTTTGGTAATTTCTCACGTCGCGACGCCTAACATGCGCCGAAAGTGCTAACGTGCGCCGGGTCCACAAATCAGAATCTGAGAAAAGTTTGACTTTGCTAACGTGCGCCGTGCCACGTGTCACTATCACAGCCGATCTGCTAACATGCGCCGTGCCACGTGTCAGCATCCTACGGTGCCGACAGTCATCATCGCCACGTGTGCCACGTGTCACTCCACGTTATTGCCACATCATCAGCCACATCACGAGGTTGACCAAGTCAAACTGCCACGTCATCATCAGCGAATCAGGAAGTGCCACGTGTCGCAATCCTACGGTGCCGACAGTCTCTTTCCCATGTGTCGCCACGTCACTGCTACGTCACCGCCACGTCAGCATCAATCATTGAGTATCTAATCCTTATCTGACACGTGGCGGATAAGAATCTCATCGACCAATCAGAAGCCGCCACGTGTCACAATAATTGAAGCCCAACCACATCGCCACGTGTCACCTTATCAGCTTATCCAGAATCTTCAAATAGACGAACCAGAGCGTGCCACGTCGACAGAAGCTGGCGTAGCGACGCCAAGACCTTCAGTGTCGCGACGCCCGAAGCCTACCCGCGCCTATAAATTCAGCTTCAAATTTCAGAATTTGTTGTACCACTCTCTCTCTCCTATTCTATATAAAGAGAGAGTTTCTCTATCTAGTTTCTTTTAGTTTTTAGTTTTTTTTAGTTTTTAGTTTTGTAAATAATTTTAATTACGTTTTGTTAATATAATAATTTACTTTTTTTTACTTTTTACAGTTTTTACTATTCACCATGAGGAAGTAACTTCCTCAGCTAGGGTGAAAGGTAATTCTTTTACTGTTACAATTTAGATTAATCTCCCTTAAAAATAATATATTCACTATTTAAAATATTGACTTAAAAAGGATACCGCCAGATTGGTCGGTTGGTAATTCATTTTAATCTGGTTTAAACCTGACTAATAAAGGATACCGCCAGATTGGTCGGTTGGTAATATTATCACAAGTTTATATATTATTTTATGGGAGATATCTAAAATAGTAAATAGTAAAAGTAATTCCTTTTACCTTAGCATTTTATTTTATTTTACTTTTCAGCTTTTACTTTATGTCTTTTACTTTTCAGAATTTTTACTTTATGTCTTTTACTTTTAAGTTTTTACTAGCCCTAGTTATGTGTTAGTTATCTAGGGTTGTGATGAATTCTAATATCACCGGTTTATAATGGATTATTTTATAGTTTGGGTAATTTAAATGTTTACTTATTAATGCTTCTTGTTGTCTGATCACCAATAAGATTGATGTGGTAAATCTAAAATGAACTAGACATAGGGATTTTAGGTTTAAGCCTTAGACTTAATAGCCCACGATCTTCCTTGAGGATAGATAACCCTTTAATAGATTTCCTTACTGGATAGACATATACCTGTCGGGCGGGGGTAGCCATAATTGGAACTTAAACTTAATGAATCCAGATAATTTGGTTGACATAGACATATGGTTCAATTGGGTTAAACTGGGTATTTGCGTCTGACCATCGATAGAGGCTTTTGCATAATTTAGTGTTCCAGGTTAGTAAACTGATTTATTACACAAACATAAAATAACCACTTCATCTTTTAAAAGATATTAGAAGGATTCACAACCCTAGATCGTTGTGTCTTTTGTTATTTTCTTTAGTATTTTCTTTTGTCTTTTTATTTATTTATTTATTTAGCAAAACTACAATCAACCAAATCAATCAAGCAATCATTCTCTTATCCCTCAATTAGATATCTGTAAATAAATAGATTCAATAATTAATAACAAAAGTAGGAATTAAGTCCTCGTGGGATCGATATTTTTATATTACTTGAACAATACGTGCGCTTGCGTTATACGCGTGTGTTTACGCCGGTCAAGTTTTTGGCGCCGTTGCCGGGGACATATTTTTCTTGAGTTGTTAATTTTGAAGCTATCTAATTTACTTGTATCTAATTTTCTTTATTTTTATCTGTAATTTTTATTTCTTTCTTTTCAGGAGGTTGAAAAATGGAACAATACTGGGAAATTGAAATATTACGAACCTTACAAGAAGATACACCCCACATCTGGGAGCAATAGTTCGGTTTTCTGAGGCCTATTGTCCAGCCCAATGATTATCACTGAATGCCAGAACCAAGTAATTCTACATTTGCTCAACAGAACGAAATGGGGAGATGTGTAATATGTGATGGTAACCACCCGAGCGATCAATGTATATACCTTTCAGAGTGGCAGAATTATTGGAATCATTCAAGGTACGAAGAACCACATTTTCCATCTTATCCACCATCTACCTATGATTTCCATCAACAATCAGAACCATCAGAGGAAAATCAGTTGATTCACATGCTCAAAGATTGGCTCGAAGAACGGGAAGCTCAATTAGATGCACAAATTCAGAGACAATCAGAATTCCTTCAAAGGATGACAGATCAAATGAGACAATTAACAGAAAACCAGAACATCATACCTCAAGAAGCATTTTTAGATGACACTGATGAAGCCTTCGAGTACCCAGAGATCCACAATGACACCTTAACAGAGGAGGAGGCTGAGCAGTATCAACAACCAGAGGTATCAGTTCAGGAGCCTGAACCGACAAAGTCTCAATTTGACTTTTATTATTCAGATTCTGACGATGATGAAGCTGATCTATTTGTACCAACTGTACCAACAACGGAGGATCAAACTTTCAATCCTCAAAATGAAGATCTTGGAGACTATTTTGCAATTATGTTTGAAGAAGATCTATCTGAGCCAATCATTTCACCCAGATCAGAGGATGAAGACCTAAAATCTGACATTTTTTTCATCCTCAGGTTGATAATTTTGAAGCATGCATTTCACAGAGGACAGATGAAGAGCTGAATACGAATATTTTAAAATACATCTGTGAAGAAAAGGTGGAACAGGAAGCAGAGCAAATGGAGGAGAAAATGTCTGACCTTAATAAAGATCCAGAGCATTCAGGAGAAACATCGTTGTTTTGAGGAATACAAATCAAAGATATCGCCTAGAAGCTTGACAGAATGGAACTCCCATTCCAAGTCAAGCACCATATAAGACCTCCTGATTTTCTTTCTTTCTTTGCAGGAATCACTGGAACAACAATGAGCAAAAAGGTGGCACGAGCACTGAACAAAACTCTTTTTTCCACTTTACCGTTGGAATAGACCCTTCAAAAGCAACGCTCACGGGATTGTCTTTAATCGGACATCCAAAACGACATTGAAACCTCCTTGACATATGAATTTCAGTCACGTCTGGCTGAAGACGAAAAATTTAGCGCTAGCAGGGAGGCAACCCATGCAATTTGTTGTAATTTTTGTTTTCATATTTTGTGTATACATGTTGTAGAATTTTTTTAATTTTGTGTGTTATTTTTGTAGGGAAAAGCACAAACGGAGCATTTTAAGACAGAATGAATGGTGTTTAGCAAAAATGAAAGATAATTCATTAGCGATGGATGAATAAGGAATGGATTCTTGAGACGCATCCTAATGAATTTATACTAAACGAGTGGCGTATTGCGTACACAATTCTGTTGCCTTAATTATTGCTTTGATTTTCTTTTCTGTTGTAATTATCTTTATTTTCATAGACAGGATCCAGACTTTTTGACCTTTCACGATTCTTTTTGTTGTTTAGCTAATAAGCTTCCTCTGGAAGATACTAGTGCTATTATTACTCACCCGTTTCAGGTACTATAAATTCAGCTCGTCATTGCACTTTGGAATGCATCCTGATTTGAGAAAGAAATACATAAAAAAAATGGAAGCCACTTCGAGAAGACGAGTTGAAAACATCTGTGTGTTCTGCGGAAGTAGTGTTGGTACTAAGCCACAATACATAGAAGCAGCACAGGAATTGGGTCGAGTCTTAGCAGCAATAAATATGCACTTAATATATGGCGGAGGCAATCTTGGACTAATAGGGATCGTTTCAAAGGCCGTACAGGAAGGAGGCAGTCACATTTTGGGAATCATCCCAAAACCCTTGGCAGAGGCAAATCTTATTGGATCATCAAACGGAGAGGAACTTATTGTGTCAGGTATGTCTGAACGTTTGGTAGAAATGATTAACTGTGCTGATGCTTTTATCGCTTTGCCAGGTGGCTTGGGCACATTGGAGGAAATTTTTATAGTTCTATCTTGGGCGAACCTGAACATACACCAGAAACCGCTTGGACTGCTTAATGTTGATGGATTTTATGATTTTCTTTGTGTGTTTCTTGATAATGCTCGGAGAAATGGGTTCGTGTCAAAACCTGTGAAAGAAATCCTCTTTACTGCCAGAACTGCTTCGGATCTAATAGACCAACTCATAGCCTATGAACCACAAGTTGACCCTATCCTTTCAAAGATAAATTGGTCCGAGGACGATCGTGGTAAGAGGCATAGGATTAATCTGGATCTTAACCTTTAATTTCCTTAGATTTTCAGCTAATCAGGTACGACCTTCTTAACTCTCCTTTTACTGTTTAAGACATTGGGGACAATGTCTCATTTAGGTTTGGGGGAGGGAATTATTTGATCAGTACTTTGTTTTTAGTTTGTGTGTTGTTTTTAATTTTAGGCCAAAATTTTTCGAAAAATACAAAAAAAAAAAATTTTGAAAAATTTTCAAACAAATTACATAAATATTTTGTGTTTTTGTGTTTTTATTTTGACTAAAAAGGTGAAATTGGTAAGAGATAGCTGAGTAAGGAGTTTCCACTCCTGAGACGTATCTCAAGCCTATTTTCGAAATAAGTTAATTTTTGTTTATTTCATTTTGAATTATTTAATTTGTGAATTCTCCATAAAACGGACTAAAATGGATCTTCATATGCTCAGTTGATAGGTATTATCAACATATATAGTAACATACGGACATGAGTTAAAATTGAAAAGTTTGTAATATTCAGTGCTCTAGTTTAATTGGAGGAAGCATCTCAAAAAAAAGTGGAGTAAAAAAAAAATCCGAGATCCGAGTTATTAAGTCTGTAAGGGTGTTTTAACACCTAGTGCCCTAAAACCAACTGGTTTGTGAGTCACTGGCCCAAAGCTCGTTACATGGATCAAAGATGCTGCAAAAATATATATATCTGAAATCTGAGTAATTAAGTCCGTAGGGGTGTCTTAACACCTGGTGCCCTAAAGCCAACTGGTTTGGGAGCCACCGACCCAACACTCGATACATAGATGGAAGATATAAAAATATATATATATATATCAAAGAAAAAATCAGAAAAATCAGAAAAATTATTCCATTGCTACCAAAAGGTGTGAAATCTGATAGAACTTTAGGACAAAAATATTACTCTCTTATCAACAGCATTTATGACTGTTGTGGGCAAAAATGAGTTGATTAATATCTTGTTGGATGTGTATATGAAGAATGGTAAAAATAATCGGAGAATTTACTTATTCGGTAATTTAGAATAAAACAAAACAACTAGTAACTTGGAGTAGAAGTTTCACATGATTAGTCACTAACATCTTTATTCTCTTTTCGCTTGTCTTTTTGCTTTTGTGTGCATTAGTTTTACTACCTTTTTACTTTCGTAAAATGTTTGTGGGTATCATTGTTGTAAACCCTCACGAGACTACAACTCGTCAACTAGGGACACATAGGGGTTTAAAGGCTTGTTGCATACGCTAAATGCAACCGTGATCCCTACGAAAGTGGCTTAGTTAAATTTTATTTTAAAGATGTTTATGTTATTTTATTTTGTGTTTTGCTCGAGAACTAGCAAAATGTTAGGTTTGGGGGTGTGATGAGTGGTAAATCTATCACTATTTCCCACTCATTTAACCTTATATTTTGTATAGTTTCTTGAGTATTATGAATATTTTGATGTGTTTTTGTGTTATTTTGTAGATAAATAAAGTTTCAGGACATTCTGGAGGTGATTTGGGCCAAAACAGTGAAAATTAGACGAAAATGGCATTTTGGTAATTTCTCACGTCGCGACGCCTAACATGCGCCGAAAGTGCTAACGTGCGCCGGGTCCACAAATCAGAATCTGAAAAAAGTTTGACTTTGCTAACGTGCACCGTGCCACGTGTCACCATCACAGCCGATCTGCTAACATGCGTCGTGCCACGTGTCAACATCCTACGGTGCCGACAATCATCATTGCCACGTGTGCCACGTGTCACTCCACGTCATTGCCACGTCATCAACCACATCACCAGGTTGACCAAGTCAAACTGCCACCTCATCGCCACATCATCATCAGCGAATCAGGAAGTGCCACGTGTCGCAATCCTACGGTGCCGACAGTCTCTTTCCCATGTGTCGCCACGTCACTGCTACGTCACCGCCACGTCACCTCCACGTCAGCATCAATCATTGAGTATCTAATCCTTATCTGACACGTGGCGGATAAGATCTCATCGACCAATCAGAAGCCGTCACGTGTCACAATAATTGAAGCCCAACCACCTCGCCACGTGCCACGTCGATAGAAGCTGGCGTAGCGACGCCAAGACCTTCAGCGTCGCGACGCCCGACGCCTACCCGCGCCTATAAATTCATCTTCAAATTTCAGAATTTGTTGTACCACTCTCTCTCTCATATTCTATATAAAGAGAGAGTTTCTCTCTCTAGTTTCTTTTAGTTTTTAGTTTTTTTTAGTTTTTAGTTTTGTAAATAATTTTAATTACGTTTTGTTAATATAGTAATTTACTTTTTTTTACTTTTTACAGTTTTTACTATTCACCATGAGGAAGTAACTTCCCCAGCTAGGGTGAAAGGTAATTCTTTTACTGTTACTATTTAGATTAATCTCCCTTAAAAATAATATATTCACTATTTAAAATATTGACTTAAAAAGGATACCGCCTGATTGGTCGGTTGGTAATTCATTTTAATCTGGTTTAAACCTGACTAATAAAGGATACCGTCAGATTGGTCGGTTGGTAATATTATCACAAGTTTATATATTATTTTATGGGAGATATCTAAAATAGTAAATAGTAAAATTAATTCCTTTTACCTTAGCATTTTATTTTTATTTTACTTTTCATCTTTTACTTTATGTCTTTTACTTTTCAGCATTTTTACTTTATGTCTTTTACTTTTAAGTTTTTACTAGCCCTAGTTATGTGTTAGTTATCTAGGGTTGTGATGAATTCTAATATCACCGATTTATAAGGGGTTATTTTATAGTTTGGGTAATTTAAATGTTTACTTATTAAGTCTTAAGCTTAATGCTTCTTGTTGTCTGATCACCAATAAGATTGATGTGGTAAATCTAAAATGAACTAGGCATAGGGATTTTAGGTTTTAAGCCTTAGACTTAATAGCCCACGATCTTCCTTGAGGATATATAACCCTTTAATAGATTTCCTTACAAGATAGACATATACTTGTCGGGCGGGGGTAGCTATAATTGGAACTTAAACTTAATGAATCCAGATAATTTGGTTGACATAGACATATGGTTCAATTGGGTTAAACTGGGTATTTGCGTCTGACCATCGACAGAGGCTTTTGCATAATTTAGTGTTCTAGGTTAGTAAACTGATTTATTACACAAACATAAAAAAACCACTTCATCTTTTAAAAGATATTAGAAGGATTCACAACCCTAGATCTTTGTGTCTTTTGTTATTTTCTTTAGTATTTTCTTTTGTCTTTTTATTTATTTATTTATTTAGCAAAACTACAATCAAACAAATCAATCAAGCAATCATTCTCTTATCCCTCAATTATATATCTGTAAATAAATAGATTCAATAATTAATAACAAAAGTAGGAATTAAGTCCTCGTGGGATCGATATTTTTATACTACTTGAACGATACGTGCGCTTGCGTTATACGCGTGTGTTTACACCGGTCATAAATCTTTGTTTATTATCGTCTAAATAAAGTTAAGATTATCAATTGTAGTATTTGGTGCGAGTTAACGCAATCCATGTAGGTTCGACACTCTAAACTCATTTATACTAAAACTTGACACCGTACACTTGCGGTACGATATAAAATATCACAACAAGTTTTTGGCGCCGTTGCCGGGGATTGTTTGTTTAATTCACATTAATACTATTACCAACTATTTTTTAGTTTTAATTTAGATTTTTATTTTTATTTTTATTTTTAGTTTATTTTTATGTTGTATTTATTTTGTTGTTTTATTTTTATTTTGTTTATTGACTTTTTCTTTTTCTTTCGGTGCTTCAGTGAATGCGAAGATCCACAAGTCTCGACTCGCTTTTGTTTGATCCTGAAATAGAAAGAACAACGAGGAGACTAAGGAAAGAAAAAGAAAATTGAAAAAAACAATGGCAGCTGAAAATAGGGAGAACAACCTACGTTAGGTGGCAATCAGAGATCACTTCAAGTCGGTCATTGATGATACCTATTCCGGGATTGCCCATCAACCAATCAACGCCAATAATTTTGAGCTAAAACTTGCATTGATCAATATGGTATAAAGAAATCAGTTTGGGGGTTCAGCTGTAAAGGATCCCAACCTGCACTTTGGTAGTGATTTGGAATCACCTAATTATGTATTTGACAAATTATGACTAAAATGATCAAAATGTAAAGTTTTGGGGCCTTTTGGTTATTACTGAAAAATCTGGGAAAGTTTCTTAGAATTCTACTTTTTCATGTATATTTGATGTACAAATCATTTTGGTAGTGATTGGAAATCACCTAAGCTTTTTTTGAACAACTTATGACTAAAATAATGAAAACGAAAAGTTTTGGGGTTGTATGGTAATTTACTGAAATTTTTATTTATGGGTTAAAAAATTCTGTTTTTGAGAATTGAGTGATTAAAATAATTAAGTTTATTTTAATTACCAAGAAAAATTAAAGAAATGGGAAAATTTGATTTTCTCGCATTCCGCTGCGTAACCTGGGTATTTTGCCCAAAGCCCCAACATATATTCATCTGAATCTTTCTTCCTCGTTTCGCGTGCAACCGTGCACGAAATGGAAAATCTGTCACCGCTAATTTGTAATACATTTTAAGAGCTTTGATTTGGCGGGTGGTTCAGGCTGTGAAACAAAGCGATGAGTCGGGATCGGGAAACCCACTAGCGCACCTATTCCTCTCTCTTTCTCGCCATTAGCCACCTTCAAATGGGGGTGGCTGGACGCACCCCCTATGCCGGTGGTGGCCGACTGGCCGGCCGACGAGCCACAATCCCGAACATTAGTTTCTTTGGGGAAATGAGGTCGAGCGAGAGATTTGGAAATCTTCTGCGATTTTCGCAATTAAGAGAAACTTCAAGGTATTTATAGGAACGATTTCAAAAATTACAATCTGACCCCCGAAACTTTACAATCAGGCCCTTGTCATGGGACTTTCTCAGGAATTCGTATTTTTGAAGCACTTCTTATTTGAAAATTATCCGACACAAAAGTTGTTCGTCTTGGAAAAATGAGTCTGATGGTTCAAGACTCAGCTCATTCGAAGTTTGTTTGCTATTTTATAGCCGAAACAAGAATTTTACGCGTATAACGATAAAATCAAAAATCGCGTAACCGATTCTCAGAACCACGCGTTTTCCAACGTGACGAAACTTCACTTAAAAATATTCCAACCTAGTTTCTAACACATAATGTCCTATTTACGAATATGATCAAGTTCCAAATTCTAAACTTTAATACAGAAATCTTCCAAAACCGTTATGAAAATATTCGGGATATTACATTCTCCCCCCTTATAAAAATTTCGTCCTCGAAATTCTCCGTTCTTATGTCTGATCATTCGGAACTGAAAATACGTATGTTATAATCTTATCCGTATTCGAAAGTCACCTAACTTTACACCCTTTCAAAGGTTACGTATTCAATACATTAATATAAATCATGCTATTTCAAAACAAAATACATTGAATCAAACATTTCATATTAAAATCAAACCAAACTCGTCATTTCAATTCACATTCATTCATTGGAACACACTCAAACCGTTTTAAGGTCATTCATCATAGAAACAAAAAGCCGAACACGAATTCCATACACTCAATCATATGCATCATCAATAACGAAGAACATAAAATAGGTTCTTTGCAAGCGATCAGATACGGTATCAAAAACAAAACATAATACGGATTTCATACTATCCATTCCATTCACAATCTAAAATGAACTCATTCATTTCACATCATGTCATTCTATATCATATATGTAAACAACATCAATATCAAAGTTTACATACATACATATCCCATCGCACATACAACTTTGTATGGCTGACAACATAACATAAATAGCCATCACAATACCCAAAAGATTTGTGTCTAACAATAAACTTACACACGTATTCTCATAACGAACATAATTTTTTTATATCAACTAATACATCCAGAGTCATAGTCAGAAGTGACCTATAATCATAGTGCTCTTATGATGTTGATAGTCTGAAATATGTCAATCTCTGTCATCATTCAAAATAGAAAACGTAAAATGATCTATTTCAAAAATCATTTCGAAAATACATTTGAAAAACTATTTTACTACAAATAAAATCAGTTTCAAAATCCATCATCGTGAATCCATATCGAACATCCAGTATAATGCAACTGGACGAAACATAACAAGCGCCCAATGTCTAAATCGTGCGCACAGATCGGACAATGAACGAAACGATCCCCTGTCGACAGAGAATCGGGTCGACCCACTGCAGTTGGACAAACCCCTATACAAGCGCCACGACAGAAAAATATCATATCAAATTATAAAAACTGTAAAAACCATATACAAGCGTCGTGATAGAAACATATCATATCGTATAATATCATAAATAACATCAAAATGCATCAAAATCAAATGTTATTATTTTGAAATCACTCTTCCCCCCAAAACATAAATATGTTTAAATCAAAAAAAATCTTTAATGCAAACTTTTCAAAAATGTAAAATCATCAAGCACCGTGACGAAAACAGATTTTCCAGCGTCTCGATGAAAATAAGTTTTACAATTTAAGAATATCAAAATCATTTTCGAGCTCCGAGACGGAAACATATTATCAAGCACCTCGACAAAAACATATCGATAAATCTCAAAACATGAAAATGTGAATCAAGCGTCGAGGCGGAAACATTTTTTTATCCTTTATAATTAAAATCGAAATATCTGAAAACTTTCTTTCTTTCTTCTTTACTTTCCTTTTTCTTTTCAAAACACTTTTATGCCAAAAATCAAATACAAAGTTTTCAAAACATGGTTCAAAATATCATTTCACAATTCAGACTATCAATATCATAAAATTACTTGTACCTCCGAACACATTGAATTCACATTAGTTATATAAACCACATACTTTTAACTTGGTATACCTATACATATACATATATTTTTAGTATACAAACATATACAAATAATCTAAATCACTCATATCAATCAAAACCATTGCACATTATACCATATACTAGAAATCAAATCAAATTTCAAACATGAGACCTATATAGTCTATACGTAGCATAAAACTTATTCAGATGATCGAATGCCATGTACCTGCACTCACAGTCACCGACAACTATAACACCCCGCCAAGGTAGAATACTACTGGCAGGAGATATGATTGACCTATCTTCATAAGCCTCTAAATTTACAAAAATCTGGCATGATGTATTCTAAAACTGAACAACCTAGATCTCTGTCCAGCATCAAAATGACCTGAATAAACATCATATATCAAAATGGACCTCAGGTCCACTCCAACACATCAAAAACATCACCTAAGGGCTCTGTGCCCACGACAACATAAACGATCAAAGTTATTTACTTAATATATATACAAATAGCGTGCTCAACACGGCAACCAAAATAATAACCAATTATCCCAAACTTCTAAAAATTCTCCCAGGACACTTGCGAGGGTGACTGCCGCTTTGGTGATCCACATCTCGAGCATGACTTCCAAAACTGAAATAGTTGACCCATCTGGTAGCCAACCAGCAAAACTAGCAAACTTGTTTGGTGTGAGTTATAAAAACTTAGTAAGTAACCATGCTAGAACTACAAACAGAACATACATGTCAATCACATTAGAAGTGTTCCAGAATTATCAAGTTATTACAAGTTTTAGAATCATTAGGTTTCTATTATCCCATAAACTTTACCTATCTTAAATTTTCATATTTACATGTCATTAAAATGGCCAGTCATTCAAAGCACACGGAGTATGGATTCAAAATCACAAGATACGTCACATAACATGGGGAACTATTTCAATGCTGAAACATGAGGTCACAAATTAATACTTATCAAGTAAATATCTTTGAAGTATCATCAAATCTGTAAATCCAATAAACTTCCTTCTATTCGGTTACAACTAACTTTAATACAAAAAATCATTTCTTTAATACCAAAATAATCTTTCGTTAACCTTCTTTAACCACGATAACCTTACAATAGCCTAACACTCGGAGTTCATATACATTCACACATACCGTAGCACACTTCTCTTATATACATGCAATTACAATTTCAGAATTTTCACACATATACATACATACCAATACTACTTAGCAAACACGCATAATATCCTCTGACATTCACATCAGTTTCAAATCATCCATTCATTCGTATAAGCATAAACAATTTATACATATCATGAGTTCTATCATACACATACATACACTCAAATATATTCACAATCATTATGCAAGTAACCATGAATCACACATAAAAATCGATACATCAAAGTTCACATTATCTAACAATACATACATACGGCTCGCTTATACATACAATGCTCGTACGAGACTCATTACTTATTTTAGAATAGGTATGAGATGAATTTCTTCTGAACAGATTTCCTAACCAGCTCGGCTACTACACCAAAAAATCATTAACTGATTAAACATATACACATGCATACATATCACGTGTCACAAACTTATCACACGATTTCTCATACACAAGCATATACTTGACAAACATTGTTTTATTATTCAAAATCATCATACTAATACGTATATATATATATCAAACATATTAATATACCCATTACTTCGAATTCTGATACTATGACCTTTACAATCCTCACAATCTTTACTTATCGATCAACATTCAACATTCAAATACGTATCCTATCAATCAAAAACTCCCTTCACTCGGAAAAGACTTTGCATATACCAACTCAACCTCTATACCGCTAAATAGTATATATTAATCAATAACAAATTTATCCCAATGACGCATATCTACACATGCTAATACAAATTCAAAAACCACGACTTATTCTCTTTACCGTTATATACTCAAATTGTCCACAACTTATCATCATATATATATTCAAATTCATGTACCAATGCTTATTCACATGCTTGTTCATTTACATATATATAACATACTATTACATATTCATACACTCAAATTCATCAATCGGCATCATGATAAGTGGAAAATATGTCAATATTTACCACCCCTTTTTATTTAATATTTTATAAGTTTCTCGAGTTTTGTGAGCATTTTGATGTATTTTTGGTCATTTTACAGATATTAATAACATCGGGACATAATGGAATCAACTCAGGACTAAAGCGACGAATTATGGAACAAATAAGGGCGAAACAAGAACTTCACAGCTTGTTGCGACACACGACCTTACATGTCGTGACGCACCGCAAGACAGAATATGGCATCCGCGTATAATATGGACTTCGAGACGCAGAAGACATTGCGCGTCGCTACAACACCACTCAATTATGCGCCGAAAGCTTGCAATAGTGACACGCGTCTTCCACTGTGGAGCGCGCCATGATGCGCAAGCACTTGCGCGTCGCGACGCTGATAGGATTTGTTACCTATAAATAGCAGGCTAAATTAGATGAAATTTTCATGCTTTCTTCTGGGGATTGTAGGCATTGCATTTTCGCATGTGAAACCCGATGATGAGTCTCAGTTGGAGGCACTACCTTTTTAGCTAAGGATATTGCGGGAAACGGAGGTCGGAAGGGGAAATTCAGAATAAGTACGTCATCAAGTTCATTTCACAAGTTCACTGTCTTCGTTAGTGCTGCGTTCGTTACTTCGTTCGAACGTCAGGCAGATTGCGGACATTCGTGTAGCGTTCGAATGGGCGTTCGAACGGAGTCGGTATTTCTGGTTTTGCTGCTAGCCTCGCACCCCAGCCCAATTAGCCCCCTAAAGCCCATAAAACACATCCCAATTAATAAAACACATTTAAAACACATGGGAAATTAAATTAAATATTAAATAAAATAATTAAACCATTTACCAATTAAATAAAACATAAAATATAATCATACCTAATAAAGATAAATCAAATATATTATATACCAAACTTAACAATTATCATGCCTAATTAAAATCAATCATAACAAACTAAATATTTTGCATTCCTAATCTAGCCAAGATTTGTCCCCCCTCAATCTAATCATTTCCTTGTTGAATACCAAATCAAATCCTCCTTTTAATGCCAAAATCCCTTCCTTGTGAGACAAGGTGAAGCCCTAGCCTTTCTCTATATAAACCACACCTCTCCAAGGCATTCAGCCATCCTATTTTTTTTTGACGCCCATCACAAGAAAAAAGAAAAAAAGAATTTCCAACCCCCCTCTCCAAGCTCTCCATTCACGCATATTACACAAAAAAAATATAACAAATTTCTCTTCATCTTCTTCCCCTACTTGACCGAAAAACACAGCCCCATAAGCCTCCTTATATCACCGAAACAACAACCCACAAAAATCCTCAAAACAATAACATAAAAACTGCATTCATAATCCTTAAAATAATCACACAAGACTACACTAAGAACCCACAAAAAAACTCGGAACAGTCCGTGGAAACGTCAAAATAGGTGACCTGAACAGTGAGCAGCAAAATAGAGGCCAAACAGTAGCAGAACGGAGTTCGAACAGCAAGTAAAATAGTAAAACAGTGAGCTAGGATGTTAAACCAGTGAACCGGAGAAGTTAAGGAGATGTACCATTTCCGACGTCAGTGAAACGCATGCCTGAAAGTTGGCAAAAAGGTTAGACCTGAGGGTATTTTTCACACTCGTTTTTTTTGTTTTTTTTTATTTGTATTATTTATTGAGTATTGCTTGCATGATTGTCATGTTGAAATGCATGTTGTGGCCCTTGAGTAGATAAATATGCATGAATTATGAGATGTTGTATGTTGTGGCTATGGAATAAAATGAGAGATGTGTCAACTCTCGCGGTATATCGGATGGAAACCCGGACATAAATTTCAAAGCCGATTCCGAATGGACGGTAGTATGATCTGTACTCGGGATACAACTCCACGTACCGCTTGAGTAAACGGCACCCTCTTTTGTTTTGTGTTGCTTTGGTATATTTTATTTTCGTCACTTGAATTCTGCATGTTGCTTATTTATGTATGATTCAATCGAGCGCATTAGCTTAGTAAGTGGAATGAAAGATCCCCTATGGGGAGGGGTTAAAGTCATTTACCACGATGCTTTTCCGCGCCGGTTGATGTGTGTTCGGTTGAATATAAGATACGTTCAATCGGGCATACTACGTTTGATATTATTGCTTTTAATTCTTTGTATGCATGATTCAATCGAGCGCATGGGCTTAGTAAGTGCAATGAAAGATCCCCTATGGGGAGGGGTTAAAGCCCTTTACCACGATGCTTTGACGTGCCGATTGATATGTGTTCGGTTGAATGCAAGATACGTTCAATCGGGCATACTAAGTCTGATATTATTGTTTTTAATTCTTTGTTTGCATGATTCAATTGAGCGCATGGGCTTAGTAAGTGTAATGTAAGATCCCCTATGGGGAGGGGTTAAAGCCATTTACCACGATGTTTTGCCGCACCGGTTGACGTGTGTTCGGTTGAATGTAAGATACGTTTAATCGGACATACTGAGCTTGACATTGTTGTCTTTATTCTTTGTGTTGCATGCATCAGGTCTGGTTCCGTTCAAACGCGTTCTCGAACGCTACACGAACGCGAACCTTCTGTTTACCATTCAAACGTGTTCTCGAACGCTACGCGAACGTACACGCACTTTCTTAGTCTCATCAGGCATCAGGTCTGGTTCTGTTCGAACGCGTTCTCGAACGCTATACGAATGCGAACCTTCTATTTACCGTTCGAACGCGTTTTCAAACGCTACGCGAACGCACACGCACTTTCTTAGTCTCATCATGCATCAGGTCTGGTTCCGTTCGAACGCGTTCTCGAACGCTATACGAACGCGAACCTTCTGTTTACCGTTCGAACGCGTTCTCGAACGCTACGCGAACGCACACGCACTTTCTTAGTCTTATCATGCATCAGGTCTGGTTCCGTTCGAATGCGTTCTCGAACGCTATACGAACGCGAACCTTCTTTTTACGAACGCGAACTCGTTTTCAAACGCTACGCGAACGCGCACCCACTGAACTGAGTTCTTTTCATTAGATTTCATACATAGTTTTTCCTAGTAGCTATCCCCACATGTATGAATACAATGTGTTTAATATATTACAATTCATATACCTATGTCATGATAACATTTGAGTATTATTTCTTGTGGTATATCGGATGGAAACCCAGACATAAATTCCGTAGCTGATTTCGAATGGACGGTAGTACGGTCTGTACTTGGGATACAATTCCACGTACCACTTGAGAAGGTGCTCATATGTGTGCTTGTGTGGTTAGTATGTGTGCTTGTGTTTTCTTGAATATAATACGCCAGTGAAGTTGTATGTTTGTCGCTTCTTTGATGTACTTTCAAGCATGCAATCTTAGATGTGAAATATATGTAAACTTAGGTGTAAGTTTTAGTTTGTACATGTGAATTTAGAAGCATGATACTCTTGGAAATAAGTGCTACTTAAGCCTGATTAAATTATTACATAAATCCTTTCATTATAAGTGGCGTAAGTAAGGGACCATTCTGAACCCAACGGTTTGAGGTCTTCCCTTGCGAGGGGTGAGTGCAGCCTTAAATCTCATTTTCCCGGTTCACACCGGGTGGCGACTCCATTATTCTCCAGTTTAGTCCCCCGTGGCTACTCCGTACTCCAGACCAGGCTGCGACCCCAGGACAGCATGTGTCGTCCAGTTTCTGTGTCCCACAGTCTGGCGACTCCACTGGGGATAGAGAATCGGCCCCGAATATTGTCTTGTAATGTTTGGATTTATGTTTTAATTGACTGTTTCTATAGTGGATAAAATGGGGGTTTAATCAAAGGCATTTTAAGGCTAGGTAATGGTTGGGTGTCTTCCTTCATTCACTACCTTTCTAGAAGGAAAAGCTGTGAAGGCACCTATATAGCCATCTACCCGTAGCCTATTGTGATGGACTAATTTGGAGGACTCGTTGTTTATTCCTGACAATAAGCGATAAGAGCCTAAGAGGCTTGGGTATTTAAGTGAGCCTCGCTCCACCTTCCCTCTGGGGAATCTACAACGGGAAATCCATTTGACAGTCTGTCACACACCATAGCTCATTGGCACGTACCTTGGTGTATAAAAAAGGGTGCGCTCACTTGGTTGCTCGAACCCTTGATTGGGGAGACCTAGTTGTGGGCCATCCTTCGCCGATGAGAGCCTTTGTCTATACTATTGTGAACCCACCCATAGACCGGGTTTGTATGGTTAAAGTAACAATTATTTCCTTGAGTATGTGCTAGTGGACCATCCTCATTTGGATGCAGTTGGACCAATGTCAGAAATGCGGACTTGCTGGGCCATTTAAACTGGGGCGAGTTCTTACCTTAAAGCTCCTGAAATGTTGATGGGCCATTCTGTAGAAATTATTACGTTATGTTTGCATTATCTTTCTTCTATGCTTGTGTTTGGGAACATTTTCGTTTGGATCCATTTGGACCACTTGTCATGGGATATGGGCTTGTTGGGCCATTTAAACTGGGACAAGAACGTATTTCATGACGATTGGGCCAAAGGCGTCTAAGTGTTGATGGGCCACTTTGTGCTTGTGTTCGGAACATTACCATTTGGATTTAGTTGGGCTCCTTGTCATGAGATGTGAACTCGTTGGGCCATTTAAACTGGGATGGGTTCACTCCTATGACAATTAGCCCGAAAGGTTCTAAAATGATAACGGGCCGATTTGTTTGAAAGTTTTAATTGATTTAGTATGTTATATATGTTACATGCATCTCATGTACCTCATACATACATATATCATGTTAACACCATCTATGTCTCAAAAAGACATCATAGATACCGTTTGGGTTAGAGAAGGGACAAGATTCTCTAAAAGAACAAGTATGAGTGAATCTGATAATGAGGTGTCCCGTATGGATCAGTTAGAGAATGGTCTCGCCAAGATCACTGAACATTTGCAGGCTTTGACTACTGTTGTGGCTGGCATAGCCGGGTCTCGTGCTGGGGGTAGTTCTGGGGATGTAAGACAAGAGGAACCTCCGAACAGATTGGGGGATGATATCCCCACTTTTGATGATGATATGGCAGAGTATGCAGCAGGCAGAGTATCTGGGTCTCAGGCAGAGTTACAGAAGCTCCGGGATCAGGTTGAGTCGGTTACCCGCAAGATGAGGGGTAAGAATGAGGATTTTCTGGATTATGACACACTGACTTTCGAGGAATAGTTGCCGGCATAGTTCAAGATGCATGATATGGCTAAGTTTAACGGGAATGGGGATCCAAGGGTGCATCTCCGACAGTTTGTATCAGTCATGAGTTCAATTCGCTTATTTCAGCGCCAAGTGCAGAAAATGTTTGGAATGTCGCTTGAAGGAGCTCCCGTGGTGTGGTACCACAGTTTGGAGAAGAAAGTGAAGGAAGATTGGAGGGAGTTGGCTGATGCTTTCTTGAAGCAGTATGTCACTGACCTAGAGATCGATCTGTCACTCCGTGATCTGGAGAATGTTAAGCAGAAAAAGGAGGAGAGTTTTAGGAGTATGTGGACCGGTGGAGGGGTCAGTTATTAAAGATGCAGACTAGGCCCTCGGAGAAGGACCAGATTAAAATAATTATCAAAGGCACCAGGCCCTCCATTTACAGCAAGTTGAGGAGGATGACCTCCATGATTGCAGACTTTGAGCAGTTGAGGGAAACTGTCATGGATATTGAAGAGGAAGAGGCCGAGAATAGAAAGTTCTATGGTCTGAACAGGAGGCCCATTGGGGGAACATCGGGAACAAAGCCCATTTCTGCTGAGATTGCCGCTATCCGGAACCGGAGATTTTCCAACTTAGGAAGACCCTGTCAAATGTGCTAGAGAAACTGAAGAGGCAAGGGCTTTTAAAACCCTTGGAAGCCAAACCATTACCCAATCCCCTACCATCACATTATAACCTAAGCCTTTACTGTCACTTTCACCAACAAAAGGGCCATGACACTGACAATTGCGCCCGACTCCGCCATGAAATCCAAGACCTGATAGACTCCAAGAAAATACCTGACCCAGAAACAGAAAAGCCCGACATACACAGAAACCCTTTACCCAACTACCGTGTCGTACCGCGACCAGCCTATATGATCAATTCTGGCCTCCCAGAAGACCTTGTCCTAAAATCCTTTCACCCTCAAGCCTTTTGCCTGGGAATCTGGGATAGTACTAGTGAAGATGAAATGCGAAAAAACTTTTGGCTTGATTTCTCTAGCAGTGACGAGGAAGAAGTAAGGGGAATGACGCGCAGTGGTCGTTTTTATAATGATATGGCAGATAAGGGTAAGGAAGTTTTGACAGATGGTAGAGAAGTGGTTGAAACTGCAGAAAACACTAAGGGGGATATAGTGCTAAGGCAATTGAGGAAGACTAGAGCACAAGTGAGTATCTGGGAACTGTTATGTGCATCTCGGGAGCATAGGTAGGCTATGGTTGAAGCCTTGAGCAAGATTGTGGTACCGGAAGACGCCAACCCTGCAATGTTTGTTGGGTCAGTTCAGAAAGAAGCTTTGCAGATATCTTTTTCTGAGGATGAACTCCCAGCAGAGGGGAGAAATCATAACAGGCCTCTATTTATCAGGGCCGAGGTGAGGGGCAAGAGAACTACATGTGTGATGGTGGATGACGGTTCGTCCATCAATGTGTGCCCACTGAAAATTATGGCGAGATTGGGTATGAAAGCAACAGACTTGGACCCCTCCAGTATGACTATTAAGGCTTATGATGACAGTAAAAGGGGAGTTGAGGGTACCTTTGTGGCTGTGGTCAAGGTAGGACCGATTGAAGATGAGGTTGAGTTCACTGTACTAGACATCCCGGCTACTTTCGCCTTATTGTTGGGAAGGCCTTGGTTTCACAAACTTGGGGGCGTGCCTTCCACTTTGCATCAGATGATCAAGTTCCCGTATGAGGGAGAAGTTGTTACCATCCGGGTGAGTTAGATAATTCCATGGCTGCCTTGGATATACAACCTTTCACGAGGTTTCAGGTGTCAGCTACTTTTGAGGAGTGGGTGGATCCTAAGGTGGATAGGATTAAGGAGAAAATGAAGTTTGAGCCGGGTAAGGGTTCAAAATTACCAGATTTCTGAGGACAGACTACTCGGAAGGGTTTGGGGTACAAGTCTGATGAAGAAAAGCCAAAGGTCATAAAAAAGGGCCTGAAACTGATGGAATGTTTTGTGAAAGCTTCAGGATATCAAGGGGAGCCTGAACCTGTGGAAGTTAATGGAATTGTGGTACCTGGGTTTGAGATCTTCCAGGATATGTTGGGTAAAAAGCTGATAGTTGAAGAAATTGTGGAGAAAGAAGAAGAGAATTGGGAGGAAGAACTGATGAAGTTGGAGAGCCTGACTCTGGGAGAGGACGAAAAGCCTGAGGAAGACCTGATTGCAGAGGAAGAAGTGTCTATATGATGAAGACATTTACCTTCCTGATTTGTTTGAATGTACTTCTGCATTATCCAATAATAAAGACATCTCTTTTGCTTACTTGCCTGAGTCATTTCCATTTACACTGCACGAATCAAGCATATTTGACATCAATTCAGCCAGAACTATTGTATTTAACTTGGGTACACTTGAGAACCCCAAGGAAATTCTGATTGCAAGTGAAGTAACCTCCGAAGAGAGGGAGAAACTAGAAGAAGTGTTGGTCAGATATGCCAAAGTGTTTGCTTGGTCCTATGAGGACATGCCCGGGGTAGACAGAATATTGCCCAACACACAATACCAACTTTTCCGAATATGAGGCCAGTAAAACAGAAACTCCGACTGATGAGACCAGAATGGGCTAAGAAAGTCAGAGAGGAAGTTAAGAAACAGATAGATGTGGGGTTCTTGGAAGTAGTAAAATATCCTGAGTGGTTGGCTAATATAGTACCGGTGCTGAAGAAAGATGGGAAGGTCAGAATGTGTGTAGACTACAGAGATCTCAACAAGGCTTGTCCGAAAGATGATTTTCCTCTGCCGCATATAGATGTTCTGGTTGATAGTGCGGCTTTATCTGCTATGTATTCATTTGCAGATGGATTTTCAAGTTACAATCAGGTTCTCATGGCTGAGGAAGACAAACATAAGACTGCATTTGTTACTGAGTGGGGTACTTATTGTTACAAGGTTATGCCATTTGGGCTTAAGAATGTGGGGGCTACTTATCAGCGGATGGCCACTACACTTTTCCACGACTTGATGCACAAAGAGATTGAGGTGTATGTGGATGACATGATGGTGAAATCAGAGACAAGAGTTGGGCATATTGAAGCACTGGAAAGGTTCCTTCAGAGAGTTGACAGATACAACCTGCGGCTTAATCCCAAGAAATGTGTGTTTGGGGTGACATCATGGAAATTGCTTGGTCATACAGTGGGAATGGGCGGAATAGAGGTAGACTCCGAAAAGATCAAGGCAATCACAGAAATGCCTGCACGGAAGACAGAAAAAGAAGTCAGAGCATTCTTGGGAAAGATTCAGTACATCAGTCGGTTCATTGCCAAGTTGACATCAGTATGTGAGCCTATCTTCAAACTGTTGAGAAAAGATCAGCCAGTGAGATGGAATAAATAGTGTCAGACAGCCTTCGATAAAATCAGAGAGTATTTGGTAAAGCCTCCTGTATTGAAACCTCCGAGACCGGGCAGACCTTTGATATTGTATTTGGCTATAGAATCAGAAGTACTGGGGGCAATGATGGTACAGGCTGATGAGACAGGGGTAGAACATGCAGTCTATTATCTGAGTAAGAAGATGCTCCCGTATGAGGCTCGATATCAGGAAGTTGAGAATATCTGTCTTGCAATGGTATGGGCTTCCAGAAAATTGCGGCATTATTTCCAGTCATACAAGATCCAGGTAGTGGCAAAGGAGAATCCTCTGAAGTATATTCATTCGGTGCCTTCACTGGTGGGAAAATTGGGCAGATGGTTGGTATTGCTGACAGAGTTTGACATTGAGTATCTCACCTCCAAAGTGATCAAAGGGCGAGCAGTAGCAGAGTTTCTGGCATTGCAACCTGTTGAGGGGGATCATTATAAGTTTGAATTTCTAGACGAAGAGATCCAAGCAATAACAGTTCAGAGATGGAAGATGTATTTTGACGGAGCGGTGAATTACAAGGGAGTCGGAATTGGGATCGTGATAGTGACCCCCGAGGAAGAGACTTTGCCTTTAGCCAAGAGGTTGACATTCAGAGTGACTAATAACATGGCCGAGTATGAAGCCTGTGCTTTTGGTTTGACAGCATTGATAGCCTTGAAGGCCGGGAGTGTGGAAGTCTACGGAGATTCTATATTGGTAGTCCAGCAGATGCGAGGAGAGTGGGAATTGAAAGAAGAACGGTTGAAACCTTACCTTTTTCACTTCAGAAAGTTGGCACAGGTTATCTCCGAGTGTAAGTTTCAGCACTTACCGAGAGAAGAGAATCAGATGGCAGACGCATTGGCTACACTTGCAGCAACTTGGGAGAATCCAGAAAAGTTAGTGATGAGACCGTTGATACTGACAACAGCAAGCATACCTGTTTATGAGATAGAAAGAATTCTGGAAGTTGAGGTCGATGATGGTAAACCTTGGTATTATGACATTCAGAGGTATCTGGAACATGGCGAACTCCTGGAAGGGGCAGGCAGAAAAGACAAAATAGATATTCCGAAGTTGGCTTCCCAGTATGTGATTTTGAAAGGGGAACTGTACAGGAGGCAAGCAAACGGTATTCAGTTGAAGTTTTTGAGAAAAGAAGAAGCTCAACATGTAATGGAAGAAATACACGACGGGGTATGTGGTCCGCACATGAACGGGTTGAATCTGTCCCGCAAGATAGTGAGACAAGGTTTTTATTGGTCAACCATGGAAACAGATTGCGCGAAGATGGTGAAGCACTGTCATGACTGTCAAGCACATGGTAATTTGAATCACTTACCGCACACAGAGTTACACGGGCTGTCAGAGCCGTGGCCTTTCTCAGCATGGGGAATTGATATGATTGGAGAAATTTGACCGAATGCATCGAATGGGCATCGCTTTATAGTAGTGGCAGTAGATTACTTCTCGAAGTGGGTGGAAGCCGAATCATTCCGCAATGTTACAAGCAAAATAGATGGCAAAGTTTATAGCTCGGAACCTCATTTGTCGGTATGGTATGCCGCATCATGTAGTGACAGACAACGGAGTTCAGTTTCAATGAGAGACGAAGGCAATGTTGCAGAGGTACGGGATAGGCCACCACAAGTCATCACCGTACAGGCCGCAGGTAAATGGGGCAGTTGAGGCAGCCAACAAGACCATAAAGACGATTTTAGCCAAGATGACAGAGAACTGCGGAGATTGGGCCGAGAAACTACCATATGCTCTGTGGGGGTACAGAACATCAGTAAGGACAGCAACAGGGGCCACACCTTACTCTTTGGTCTATGAGGGTATTAGCAGAGGCAGAAATTACAAGGAACAGAAGGGGTCGCACAAAGGTTTGATCAATTAGCACTATTGGATGAGAGAGAACTAAGTCTTTGTATCACATGCAGTTGTATCAGAAGAGACTAGCCCGAGCATTCACAAGAAAGTATTCCCACCAAGATCAGAAAATGTGATTTGGTACTTAAGCAGTCGAGGCCATAGACGACAGATCGAGAGGAAAATTCAGACCAAACTGGGAAGGACCTTAAATAGTGCAGAAGGTAATGGGAAATGGAGCAGTGAAGCTATCAGACTTGGAGGGGACGAGTTCACCAGCCGATCAACGTAGACAGATTGAAGCAATACTTGCCTGAGGGAGAGAAGACCGAGCAGTCACCACTGGAATTAGCAGAAGACCTAACTGTAGGCATTGCATTTTCGCATGTGAAACCCGATGATGAGTCTCAGTTGGAGGCACTACCTTTTTAGCTAAGGATATTGCGGGAAACGGAGGTCGGAATGGGAAATTCAGAATAAGTACGTCATCAAGTTCATTTCACAAGTTCATTGTCTTCGTTAGTGCTGCGTTCGTTACTTCGTTCGAACGTCAGGCAGATTGTGGACGTTCATGTAGCGTTCGAATGGGCGTTCGAACGGAGTCGGTATTTCTAGTTTTGCTGCTAGCCTCGCACCCCAGCCCAATTAGCCCCCCGAAGCCCATAAAACACATCCCAATTAATAAAACACATTTAAAACACATGGGAAATTAAATTAAATATTAATAAAAATAATTAAAGCATTTACCAATTAATAAAACATAAAATAAATCATACCTAATAAAGATAAATCAAATATATTATATACCAAACTTAACAAATATCATGCCTAATTAAAATCAATCATAACAAAAAATAAATATTTGCATTCCTAATCTAGCCAAGATTTGTCCCCCCTCAATCTAATCCTTTCCTTGTTGAATACCAAATCAAATCCTTCTTTTAATGCCAAAATCCCTTCCTTGTGAGACAAGGTGAAGCCCTAGCCTTTCTCTATATAAACCACACCTCTCCAAGCATTGAGGCTCCTATTTTTACGCCCATCACAAGAAAAAAAGAAGCAAAGAATTTCCAACCCCCCTCTCCAACTCCAAGCTCTCCATTCACGCAAATCACACAACAAAAAAAAATATAACAAATTTCTCTTTATCATCCTCTCCTCCCTCCCTCACATCACCGAAAAATACACCAATACAACAGCCCTTCGCACGTCAAAAAACACAGCCCCATAAGCCTTCCTATATCACCGAACAACAGCCCCATAAACCTCCCTGCAGTACCGAAAAAACTGCACTCCTATTAGCCCTCAAACATCCCTAAAATCCCTAACCAGTAACATAAAAACTGCACTTAATATCCTTAAAATAATCACACAAGACTACACCAAAACCCAACAAAAAAACTCGGAACAGTCGTTGAAACGTCAAAACAAGTGACCTGAACAGTGAGCAGCAAAACAGAGGCCGAACAGCAGCAGAACGGAGACCGAACAGCAAGCAAAACAGCAAAACAGTGGGCTAGGACGCTAAACCAGTGAACCGGAGAAGTTGAGGACTCTACCCTTCCGACGTCCGTGAAACGCAAGCCTGAAAGTTGGCAAAAAGGTTAGACCTGAGGGTATTTTCCCACACTCGTTTTCTGTTTTATATTATTTATTAATATTGCTTGCATGACTATCATGTTGAAATGTATGTTGTGGCCCTTGAGTAGATAAATATGCATGAATTATGAGATGTTGTATGTTGTGGCTTTGGAATAAAATGAGAGATGTGTCAACTCTCGCGGTATATCGGATGGAAACCCGGACATAAATTTCATAGCCGATTCCGAATGGACGGTAGTATGATCTGTACTCGGGATACAACTCCACGTACCGCTTGAGTAAACGGCACCCTTTTGTTTTGTTGCTTTGGTTTATTTATTTTTCGTCACTTGAATTCTGCATGTTGCTTATTTATGTATGATTCAATCGAGCGCAAGGGCTTAGTAAGTGGAATGAAGATCCCCTATGGGGAGGGGTTAAAGCCCTTTACCACGATGCTTTCCGCGCCGGTTGATGTGTGTTCGGTTGAATGCAAGATACGTTCAATCGGCATACTGAGTTTGATATTATTCTTTTAATTCTTTGTATGCATGATTCAATCGAGCGCATGGGCTTAGTAAGTGGAATGAAAGATCCCCTATGGGGAGGGGTTCAAGCCCTTTACCGATGATTTTTGCGCGCCGGTTGATGTGTGTTCGGTTGAATGCAAGATACGTTCAATCGGACATACTGTGTTTGATATTATTGCTTTTAATTCTTTGTATGCATGATTCAATCGAGCGCATGGGCTTAGTAAGTGGAATGAAAGATCCCCTATGGGGAGGGGTCAAAGCCCTTTACCACGATACATTGCCGCGCCGGTTGATGTGAGTTCGGTTGAATGCAAGATACGTTCAATCAGACATACTGAGCTTGATATTATTGCTTTTAATTCTTTGTATGCATGATTCAATCGAGCGCATGGGCTTAGTAAGGGAATGAAAGATCCTCTATGGGGAGGGCTCAAAGCCCTTTACCACGATGCTTTACCGCGCCGGTTGTTGTGTGTTCGGTTGAATGCAAGATACGTTTAATCGGACATACTGAGCTTGACATTGTTGTCTTTATTCTTTGTGTGTTGCATGCATCAGGTCTGGTTCCGTTCGAATGCGTTCTCAAACGCTACACGAACGTGAACCTTCTGTTTACCATTCGAACGCGTTCTCAAACGCTACGCGAACGCACACACACTTTCTTAGTCTCATCATCCATCAGGTCTGGTTCCGTTCGAACGCGTTCTCGAACGCTATACGAACGCGAACCTTCTGTTTACCGTTCGAACACGTTTTCAAACGCTACGCGAACGTACACGCACTTTCTTAGTCTATCATGCATCAGGTCTGGTTCCATTCAAACGCGTTCTCGAACGCTATACGAACGTGAACCTTCTGTTTACCGTTCGAACGCATTCTCGAACGCTACGCGAATGCACACGCACTTTCTTAGTCTTATCATGCATCAGGTCTGGTTCCGTCGAACGCGTTCTCGAACGCTATACGAACGCGAACCTTCTGTTTACCATTCGAACGTATTTTCAAACGCTACGCGAACACGCACCCACTGAACTGAGTCCTTTTCATCAGATTTCATACATAGTTTTCCTAGTAGCTATCCCCAATGTGTGGAATACAATGTGTTTTATGTATTAACGATTCATATACCTATGTCATGATAACATTTGAGTAATATTTCTTGTGGTATATCGGATGGAAACCTGGACATAAATTCCGTAGCCGATTCTGAATGGACGGTAGTACGGTCTGTACTTGGGATACAATTCCACGTACCACTTGAGAAGGTGCTCACATGTGTGCTTGTGTGGTTAGTATGTGTGCTTGTGTTTTCTTGAATATAATATGCCAGCGAAGTTGTATGTTTGGTCGCTCCTTTGATGTACTTTCAAGCATGCAATCTTAAATGTGAATATATATGTAAACTTAGGTGTAAGTTTTATTTTGTACATGTGAATTTAGAAGCATGATACTCTAGGAAATAAGTGATACTTAAGCCTGATTAATTTATTACATAATCCTTTCATTACAAGTGGCATGAGTAAGGGACCATTCCGAACCCAACGGTTTGAGGTCTTCCCTTGTGAGGGGTGAGTGCGGCCTTAAATCTCATTTTCCCGGTTCACACCGGGTGGCGACTCCATTATTCTCCAATTTAGTCCCTCGTGGCTACTCCGTACTCCCGACCAGGCCGCGAGCCCGAGACAGCATGCATCGTCCAGATCCTGTGTCCCACAGTCTGGCGACTCTCCACTGGGGATAGAGAATCGGCCACGAATTTGTCTTGTAATGTTTTGATTTATGTTTTAATTGACCGTATCTATAGTGGATAAAATGGGGGTTTAATCAAAGGCATTTTAAGGCTAGGATGGTTGGGTGTCTTCCTTCATTCACTACCTTTCTAGAAGGAAATGTTGTGAAGGCACCTAGATAGCCATCTACTCGTAGCCTATTGTGATGGACTAATTTGGAGGACTCGTTGTTTATTCCTGACAACAAGCGATAAGAGCCTAAAGGCTTGGGTATTTAAGTGAGCCTCGCTCCACCTTCCCTCTGGGGAATCTACAACGGGAAATCCATTTGACAGTCCATCACACACCATAGCTCATTGGCACGTACCTTAGTGTATAAAAAAGGGGTGCGCTCACTTGGTCGCACGGACCCTTGATTGGGGAGACTTAGTTGTGGGCCATCCTTCGCCGATGAGAGCCTTTGTCTATACTCTTGTGAACCGACCCATAGACCGGGTTTGTATGGTTAAAGTAACAATTATTTCCTTGAGTATGTGCTTGTGGACCATCCTCATTTGGATGCAGTTGGACTATTGTCAGAAATACGGACTTGCTGGGCCATTTAAACTAGGGCGAGTTCGTACCTTATGACCATTAGGCCCAAAGCTTCTGAAATGTTGATGGGCCATTCTGTAGAAAATTGTTTTATGTTTGCATTATCATCCTTTTATGCTTGTGTTTGGGAACATCGTCGTTTGGATCCTTTGGACCATTTGTCAGGGGATATGGGCTTGTTGGGCCATTTAAACTGGGATAAGAATGTATTTTATGACGATGGGCCAAAGGCTTCTAAGTGATTGATGGCCACTTTGTGATTGTGTTCGGAACGTTACCATTTGGATTTAGTCTGGCTCTTTGTCATGAGATGTGAACTCATTGGGCCATTTAAACTGGGATGGGTTCACTCCTATGACAATTAGCCCGAAAGATTCTAAAATGATAACGGGCCGATTTGTTTGAGATTTTTATTGATTTAGTATTTATATATGTTACATGCATCTCATGCACCTCATACATACATATATCATGTTAACACCATCTATGTCTCAAAAAGACATCATAGATACCGTTTGGGTTAGAGAAGGGACAAGACTCACTAAAAGAACAAGTATGAGTGAATCTGATAATGAGGTGTCCCGTATAGATCAGTTAGAGAACGGTCTCGCCAATATCACTGAAAAGTTGCAGGCTTTGACTACTGTTGTGGCTGACATAGCCGGGTCTCGTGCTGGGGGTAGTTCTGGGGATGTAAGACAAGAGGAACCTCCGAACAGATTGGGGGATGATATCCCCACTTTTGATGATGATATGGCAGAGTATGCAGTAGGCAGAGTATCTGGGTCTCAGGCAGAGTTACAGAAGCTCCGGGATCAGGTTGAGTCGATTACCCGCAAGATGAGGGGTAAGAATGAGGATTTGCTGGATTATGACACACTGACTTTCGAGGAACAGTTGCCGGCACAGTTCAAGATGCCTGATATGGCTAAGTTTAATGGGAATGGGGATCCAATGGTGCATCTCCGACAGTTTGTATCAGTCATGAGTTCAGTTGGCTTATCTCAGCGCCAAGTGCAGAAATGTTTGGAATGTCGCTTGAAGGAGCTCCCGTGGTGGTGGTACCACAGTTTGGAGAAGAAAGTGAAGGAAGATTGGAGGGAGTTGGCTGATGCTTTCCTGAGCAGTATGTCACTGACCTAGAGATCGATCTGTCACTCTCGTGATCTGGAGAATGTTAAGCAGAAAGCGGAGAGTTTTAAGGAGTATGTGGACCGGTGGAGGGGTCAGTTATTGAAGATGCAGACTAGGCCCTCGGAGAAGGACCAGATTAAAATGATTATCAAAGGCACCAGGCCCTCCATTTACAGCAAGTTGAGGAGGATGACCTCCATGATACTTTCGGCAGTTGAGGGAAACTAACTTTCGGCAGTTGAGGGAAACTGTCATGGATATTGAAGAAGAAGAGGCCGAGAATAGAAAATTCTATGGTCTGAACAGGAGGCCCATTGGGGGAACATCGGGAACAAAGCCCGTTTCTGCTGAGATTTCCCTATCCGGGAACCGGCAGTTTTCCACCTGGGAAGGCCCCTGTCCAAGGTGCTAGAGAAACTGAAGAGGCAAGGCTCTTAAAAACCCTTGGAAGCCAAACCATACCCAATCCCCTACCATCACATTATAACCTAAGCCTTTACTGTCACTTTCACTTCACCAACAAAGGGCCATGACACCGACAATTGCGCCCGACTCACTCCGCCATGAACCAAGACCTGATAGACTCCAAGAAAATACCTGACCCGAAACAGAACAGCCTGACACACACAGAAACCCCTTACCCAATTACCGTGCCGTACCAACCACCAGCCTACATGATCAATTCTGGCCTCCCAGAAGACCTTGTTCTAAATCCTTTCATCCTCTAGCCTTTTGCCTGGGAATCTGGGATAGTACTAGTGAAGATGAAACTGAGTAGGGGAAAAACTTTGGCTTGATTTCTCTAGCAGTGACAAGGAAGAAGTAAGGGGAATGACGCGCAGTGGTCGTTTTTACAATGATATGGCAGATAATGGGTAAGGAAGTTTTGACAGATGGTAGAGAAGTGGTTGAGAACTGCAGAAAACACTGAGGGGATATAGTGCTGAGGCAATTCAGGAAGACTAGAGCACAAGTGAGTATCTGGGAACTGTTATGTGCATCTCGGGAGCATATGCATGCTATGGTTGAGGCCTTGAGCAAGATTGTGGTACCGGAAGACGCCAACCCTGCAATGTTTGTGGGGTCAGTTCAGAAAGAAGCTTTGCATATATATTTTTCTGAGGATGAACTCCCAGCAGAGGGGAGAAATCATAACAAGCCTCTATTTATCAGGGCCGATGGGAGGGGCAAGAGAACTTCATGTGTGATGGTGGATGACGGTTCGTCCATCAATGTGTGCCCGCTGAAAATTCTGGCGAGATTGGGTATGAAAGCACAGACTTGACCCCTCCAGTATGACTATTAAGGCTTATGATGACAGTAAAAGGGGAGTTGAGGGTACCTTGTGGCTATGGTCAAGGTAGGACCGATTGAAGATGAGGTTGAGTTCACAGTACTGGACATCCCTTCTACTTTCACCTTATTGTTGGGAAGACCTTGGTTTCACAAACTTGGGGGCGTGCCTTCCACTTTGCATCAGATGATCAGTTGCCCGTATGAGGGAGAGTTGTTACCATCCGGGCTGAGTTAGATAATGACGTGGCTGCCTTAGAGATACACATTTCACGAGGTTTCAGGTGTCATCTACTTTTGAGGAGTGGGGGATCCTATGGTGGCTAGGATTATGAGAAAGAAGTTTGAGCCGGGTAAAGGTTCAAAATTACCAAGATTTCAGAGGACAGACTACTCGGAAGGGTTTAGGGTATAAGTCTGATGAAGAAAAGCCAAAGGTCAAGAAAAAGGGCCTGAAACTGATGGAAATGTTTTTGTGAAAGCTTCAGGATATCAAGGGGAGCCTGAACCTGTGGAAGTTAATGGAATTGTGGTACCTGGGTTTGAGATCTTCCAGGATATGTTGGGTAAGAAGCTGATAGTTGAAGAAATTGTGAAGAAAGAAGAAGAGAATTGGGAGGAAGAACTGATGAGTTGGAGAGCCTTACTCTGGGAGAGGACGAAAAGCCTGAGGAAGACCTGATTGCAGAGGAAGGAGTGTCTATAGATGAGAGAAGACATTTACCTTCCTGATTTGTTTGAATGTACTTCCGCATTATCCAATAATAAAGACATCTCTTTTGCTTACTTGCCTGAGTCATTTCTATTTACACTGCACGAATCAAGCATATTGGACATCAGTTCAGCCAGAACTATTGCATTAACTTGGGTACACTTGAGAACCCCAAGGAAATTCTGATTGCAAGTGAAGTAACCTCCGAAGAGAGGGAGAAACTAGAAGAAGTGTTGGTCAGATATGCCAAAGTGTTTGCTTGGTCCTATGAGGACATGCCTGGGGTAGACAGAAACATTGCCCAGCACACGATACCAACTTATCCGAATATGAGGCCAGTAAAACAGAAACTCCGACGGATGAGACCAGAATGGGCTGAGAAAGTCAGAGAGGAAGTTAAGAAACAGATAGATGTGGGGTTTCTTGGAAGTAGTAAAATATCCCGAGTTTTGGCTAATATAGTACCCGGTGCTGAAGAAAGATGGAAGGTCAGAATGTGTGTAGACTACAGAGATCTCCAAAGGCTTGTCCGAAAGATGATTTTCCTCTGCCGAATATAGATGTTCTGGTTGATAGTGCGACTTTATCTGCTATTTATTCATTTGCAGATGGATTTTCAGTTTACAATCAGGTTCTCATGGCTGAGGAAGACAAACATAACTGCATTTGTTATGAGTGGAGTACTTATTGTTACAAGGTTATGTCCGTTGGGGCTTAAGAATGCGGGAGCTACTTATCAGCGGATGGCCACTACACTTTTCCACGACTTGATGCACAAAGAGATTGAGTGTATGTGATGACATGATGGTGAAATCATAGACAAGAGTTGGGCATATTGAAGCACTGGAAAGGTTCTCAGAGAGTTGACAGATACAACCTGCGGCTTAATCCCAAGAAATGTGTGTTTGGGGTGACATCAGGGAAATTGCTTGGTCATACAGTGGGAATGGACGGAATAGAGGTAGACTCCGAAAAGATCAGGCAATCACATAAATGCCTGCACCGAAGACAGAAAAGAAGTCAGAGCCATTCTTGGGAAAGATTCAGTACATCTTCGGTTCATTGCCAGTTGACATCAGTATGTGAGTCTATCTTCAACTGTTGAGAAAAGATCAGCCAATGAGATGGAATGAACAGTGTCAACAGCCTTCGACAAACATAGAGTATTTGGTAAAGCCTCCTATTGAAACCTCCGAGACCGGGCAGACCTTTGATATTGTATTTGGCTATAGACTCAGAAGCACTGGGGGCAATGATGGTACAGGCTGATGAGACAGGGGTAGAACGTGCAGTCTATTATCTGAGTAAGAAGATGCTCCCGTATGAGGCTCGGTATCAAGAAGTTGAGAGATCTGTCTTGCAGTGGTATGGGCTTCCAGAAAGTTGCGACATACTTTCCAGTCATACAAGATCCAGGTAGTGGCAAAGGAGAATCCTCTAAAATATCTTCATTCGGTGCCCTTCGCTAGTGGGAAAATTGGGCAGATGGTTAGTATTGCTGACAAGTTTTGACATTGAGTATCTCACCTCCAAAGTGATCAAAGGGCGAGCAGTAGCAGAGTTTCTGGCAATGCAACCTGTTGAGGGGATCAGATATAAGTTTGAATTCCCGATGAAGAGATCCAAGCAATAAAGTCCAGAGATGGAAGATGTATTTTGACGGAGCAGTGAATTACAAGGAGCCGGAATTGGGATCGTGATAGTGACCCCCCGAGGAGAGACTTTGCCTTTACCAAGAGGTTGACATTCAGAGTGACTAATAACATGGTCGAGTATGAAGCATGTGCTTTCGGTTTGACAGCATTGATAGCCTTGAAGGCCGGGCAGTGTGGAAGTCTACGGAGATTCTATGTTGGTGGTCCAGCAGATGCGAGGAGAAATGGGATTGAAAGAAGAACGGTTGAAACTTACCTTTTTCACCTCAGAAAGTTGGCACAGGTTACCCTGAGTGTAAGTTTCAGCACTTACCAGAGAAGAGAATCAGATGGCAGATGCATTGGCTACACTTGCAGCAACTTGGGAAAATCCAGAAAAGTTAGTGATGAGACCGTTGATACTGACAACAGCGAGCAGACCTGTTTATGAGATTGAAAGAATTCTGGAAGTTGAGGTCGACGACGGTAAACCTTGGTATTATGACATTCAGAGATATCTGGAACATGGCGAACTCCCGGAAGGGGCAGGCAGAAAAGACAGAATAGCCATTCAGAAGTTAGCTTCCCAGTATGTGACTTTGAAAGGGGAAATGTACAAGAGGCAAGCAAACGGTATTCAGTTGAAGTGTTTGAGAAAAGAAGAAGCTCAGCATGTAATGGAAGAAATACACGCCGGGGTATGTGGTCCGCACATGAACGGGTTGAATCTGTCCCGCAAGATAGTGAGACAAGGTTTTTATTGGTCAACCATGGAAACAGATTGCGCGAAGATGGTGAAGCACTGTCATGACTGTCAAGCACATGGTAATTTGAATCACTTACCACACACAGAATTGCACGGGTTGTCAGAACCGTGGCCTTTCTCAGCATGGGGGATTGATATGATTGGGGAAATTCGACCGAATGCATCAAATGGGCATCGCTTTATAGTAGTGGCAGTAGATTACTTCTCGAAGTGGGTGGAAGCCGAATCATTCCGTAATGTTAAGCAAAGCAGATGGCAAAGTTTATAGCTCGGAACCTCATTTGTCGGTATGGTATGCCGCATCATGTAGTGACAGACAACGGGGTCCAGTTTCAAGGAGAGACGAAGGCAATGTTAAGAGGTATGGGATAGGCCACCACAAGTCGTCACCGTACAGGCCGTAGGCAAATGGGGCAGTTGAGGCAGCCAACAAGACTATAGAGACAATTTTAGCCAATATGACAGAAAATTGCAGAGATTGGGCCGAGAAATTACCGTATGCTTTGTGGGGGTACAGAACATCAGTAAGAACAGCAACAGGGGCCACACCTTACTCTTTGGTCTATGGAATGGAAGCAGTTTTGCTAGTAGAAGTGGAAATACAGTCTATGAGGGTATTAGCAGAGGCAGAATTACCGGAACAGGAGTGGTTCGCACAGAGGTTTGATCAGTTAGCACTATTGGATGAGAAGAGAACGAAGTCTTTCTATCACATGCAGTTGTATAAGAAGAGACTAGCCCGAGCATTCAACAAGAAAGTACGTCCCACCAAGATCAGAAAAGGTGATTTGGTACTTAAGCAGTCGAGGCCGTCGACGACATATCCGAGAGGAAAATTCAGACCAAACTGGGAAGGACCTTACATAGTGCAGAAGGTAATGGGAAATGGAGCAGTGAAGCTATCAGACTTGGAGGGGAACGAGTTCACCGAGCCGATCAACGTAGACAGATTGAAGCAATACTTTGCCTGAGGGAGAGAAGACCGAGCAGTCACCACGAGAATTAGCAGAAGACCTAACCCAATGGAATAAGAAAATCACTCATGCATACACGTAACATTGCATTCTCTTCGTGTTTGTTTTCGTTGTGTGTTCGCAGGTTCGAAGAAAGGAGAAAGCGGCAGAAATGAGCCAAGCAGCGTCAGCGCAATTTCAGTTTTTGGGATGAGTCCCAATGGGCGAGGCCCATATCAGCTTGGGGGCAAGCCCCATATCATGTCGGCTCGAGGGCGAGGCCCATATCAACTTGAGGGCGAGGCCCCCATTGTCAGTTGTAGTTCCGGGTCAAGGTGCCCAGGGTCGAGGTACCCACTACATCATCAGTTTGAGGGCGAGGTCCCCATAGTCAGCGGTGTTGGGTCGAGGTGCCCAGGGTCGAGGTGCCCCCGTTGTCAGTTGTAGGTCCGGGTCGAGGTGCCCAGGGTCGAGGTACCCACTACATCATCAGTTCGAGGGCGAGGTCCCTATAGTCAGCGGTGTTGGGTCGAGGTGCCCATGGTCGAGGTGCCCCCGTTGTCAAGTGTAGTTCCGGGTCGAGGTGCCCAGGGTCGAGGTACCCACTACATCATCAGTTTGAGGGCGAGGTCCCTATAGTCAGCGGTGTTGGGTCGAGGTGCCCAGGGTCGAGGTGCCCCCGTTGTCAGTTGTAGTTCCGGGTCGAGGTGCCCAGGGTCGAGGTACCCACTACATCATCGGTTCGAGGGCGAGGTCCCTATTGTCAGCGGTATTGGGTTGAGGTGCCCCCGTTGTCGATTGCAATTATCGGGACGCGTCCTAGGATCGAGGTCCGCTGTAGCACCAACTCAGCCCGAGGCAGCAGCCGAGCCAGGTAAGTGAAAATGCATTGCATAACTTTGATAGGATTGTTCAAAGTCACACACTGCACAAGTCCCATCAAAGTGGGGGCGACTGTAGGCATCGCATTTTCGCATGTGAAACCTGATGATGAGTCTCAGTTGGAGGTACTACCTTTTTAGCTAAGGATATTGCGGGAAACGGAGGTCGGAATGGGAAATTCAGAATAAGTACGTCATCAAGTTCATCTCACAAGTTCATTGTCTTCGTTAGTGCTGCGTTCGTTACTTCGTTCGAACGTCAGGCAGATTGCGGACTTTCGTGTAGCGTTCGAATTGGCGTTCGAATGGCGTCGGTGTTTCTGGTTTTGCTGCTAGTCTCGCACCCCAGCCCAATTAGCCCCCCAAAGCCCATAAAAGACATCCCAATTTAATTAAATTAAACATTGAATTAAATAATATATTTAAACCATTTACCAATTAAATAAAACACAAAATATAATCATACCTAATAAAGATAAATCAAATATATTAACTTCCTAACTAAACAAATCACATACTAAATTAAAAGGATGTCATGCCTAATTAAAATCAATCATAACAAATTAAATATTTTGTATTCCTAATCTAGCCAAGATTTGTCCCCCCTCAATCTTTGACTTTCCTTGCTCAAACACCAAATCATATCTCTCTTTAATGCCAAAATCCCTTCCTTGTGAGACAAGGTGAAGCCCTAGCCCTTCTCTATATAAACAACCTCTAACCAAGACATGCACTCATCTAGCTCATACAGATAACTCACAGAAAAATCATAACACAAAGAGCCTTAGCCACTCACGGCAATAGCAACAGGAAGAACACAAACTATTCCCCTCATCTCCTCCACTCCATAACCGAAAACAGCACCCTCCTAAACCTCGACCCATCACCGAAACTCTCCCCATACAGTAGCCCTCCATTACCGAAAATATACCTCCAAACAGCAACCCAAACCACTCCCAAAACAGCCCCTAAAATCCCTTAAAACATTAACATAAACTGCACTTATAATCCTTGAAATAACCACACAAAACTACACTAAAAAAACCACGAAAAACACTCGAAACAGTTCATTGAAACGTCAAAACAGGTGACATGAACAGTGAGTAGCAAAGCAGAGACCAAACGGCAGCAGAACGGAGACCGAACAGCAGCAGAACGGAGACCGAACGGCAAGCAAAACAGCAAAACAGTGAGCTAGGACGCTAAACCAGTGAACCAGAGAAGTTGAGGAGCTGTACCCTTTCCAACGTCCGTGAAACGCAAGCCCAAAAGTTGCCAAAAAGTTTAGACCTTATGGTACTTTCCACACTCATTTTTATTTGATTTTTGCTATTTATTTTGACTTTATTTTAATTATTTGTTGAATCTTGTGTGCGTATGATGCGTGTTGTGGGTATTGGATGAATGAAAGAGTGTCGTCTCTTGCGGTATATAGGATGGAAACCCAGGCGTAAATTCCGTAGCCGAATCCGAATGGACGGTAGTGCGGTCTGTACTTGGGATACAACTCCACGTACCGCTTGAATAAACGGCACCTTCTTTTGTTTCATATTGCTTTGATTTATTTATTTATTTTTCGTTACTTCAATTCTTCATGTTTCTTATTTACGTATGATTCAATCGAGCGCATGGGCTTAGCAATTGGAATGAAAGATCCCCTATGGGGAGGGGTTAAAGCCCTTTACTACGATGCTTCGCCGCGCCGGTTGATGTGTGTTCGGTTGAATGAAAGACACGTTCAATCGGGCATACTACGTTCGATATTATTGCTTTTAATTCTTTGTATGCATGATTCAATCGAGCGCATGGGCTTAGTAAGTGGAATGAAAGATCCCCTACGGGGAGGGGTTAAAGCCCTTTACCACGATGCTTTGCCGCGCCGGTTGACGTGTGTTCGGTTGAATGCAAGACACGTTCAATCAGGCATACTACGTTTGATATTATTGCTTTTAATTCTTTGTATGCATGATCCAATCGAGCGCATGGGCTTAGTAAGTGGAATGAAAGATCCCCTACGGGGAGGGGTTAAAGCCCTTTACCACGATGCTTTGCCGCGCCGGTTGATGTGTGTTCGGTTGAATCCAAGATATGTTTAATCGGACATACTGAGCTTGACATTGTTGCCTTTATTCTTTGTGTTGCATGCATCAGGTCTGGTTCCGTTCGAACGCGTTCTCGAACGCTATACGAACGCGAACCTTCTGTTTACCGTTCGAACGCGTTCTCGAACGCTACGCGAACGCACACGCACTTTCTTAGTCTCATAATGCATCAGGTCTGGTTCCGTTCGAACGCGTTCTCGAACGCTATACAAACGCGAACCTTCGTTTACCGTTCGAACGCGTTCTCGAACGCTACACGAACGTAACCTTCTGTTTACCGTTCGAACGCGTTTTCAAACTCTACGCGAACGCGCACCACTGAACTGAGCCCTTTTCATTAGATTGCATACATAGTTTTCCTAGTAGCTATCCCTACATGTATGAATACAATGTGTTTAATGTATTACAATTCATATACTTATGTCATGATAACATTTGAGTATCATTTCTTGTGGTATATCGGATGGAAACCCAGACCTAAATTCCGTAGCCGATTCCGAATGGACGGTAGTACGGTCTGTACTTGGGATACAATTCCACGTACCACTTGAGAAGGTGCTCACATGTGTGCTTGTGTGGTTAGTATGTGTGCTTGTATTTTCTTGAATATAATATGCCAATGAAGTTGTATATTTGTCGTTCCTTTGATGTACTTCCAAGCATGCAATCTTAGATGTGAAATATATGTGTAAGTTTTATTTTGTACATGTGAATTTAGAAGCATGATACTCTTGGAAATAAGTGCTACTTAAGCCTGATTAAATTATTACATAAATCCTTTCATTACAAGTGGCATGAGTAAGGGACCATTCTGAACCCAACGGTTTGAGGTTTTCCCTTGCGAGGGGTGAGTGCAGCCTTAAATCTCATTTTCCCGGTTCACACCGGGTGGCGACTCCATTATTCTCCGGTTTAGTCCCCCGTGGCTACTCCGTACTCCCGACCGGGCCGCGAGCCCGGGACAGCATGCGTCGCCCAGATCCTGTGTTCCCACAACACTGATTTAGTTATGGAATTTTAAACCAAGTAGTGCTCCTACTATATTACGTAATACCGTAATCCCCAACAAAAACGGGAATTCAATGATTCAATGGAATTCCATAGTGAGCGGTGGACCCCATGAATATATTTCGACTCACAGCTTTGGCACGTTCTCGCCTACGTATATTCATTAGGTAGATAACTCATTGTCAATCATTCACTAGTGACTCCTAGGTTCCGGTCCTGGTCGTTTCTCGTTGTGAAAGCTTTGGCATGTTCACAATGAGGCGTACCAAGGTTAAACCTTGTCAATGATAAATTCAAGATACTGTGTATGTTGGAGTTTCTAGGTCCATAGGATCGAATAACAAACATGAAACAAGTGTGTGAATACAACGAGAAAGTCACGGAATACTTACATCGATCGGTTGAGCGACGCGGGAGGCCACGAAAATTTCTTTTCTGCTCACTGTGAGCTGCGGCAGTGGGCTGCTGTCCTCACTGGTTTGGCGCCCTTTGGAGGTCCTCGAACAAGCTCCAAGCTTCGTCGAACGGTTCCCGGCTCATGGGTGAACTTCCCTATCACCTTCACATATCTCGTAGTGTGCTAGCACTTGCGATTTTTGCCACAAAAATCCAACTCTTGCTTCCCTTTTTCCTTCATCAAACTCGGCAGTTCACTACCTTACTAAGAAGAAAAAACGTGAGGAGAGAAGAGGGAAAGGAGAGGAGAGATGATGAAAAATGTGTTAAGTGTTTTTGGTATTTAATTTCTAAAATCAAATACACAAATTTGGTTCCAAAAGTCAAGGCAATTAATGCCCACAAATGCCAACCACACACATCACTCAACTCACATCAACTTCCATCAATTAGTGAATAGTGACTTGCGTCAATCACTCAAAGTGAAAGACATCCATCACTTGATTGACGAATGATGTGACGCTAGTTGTGACTAGCGATTTGACGCTTGATTTGATTTGCCGCACTCGAATTCGAAATGCGAATGCGCTCACAAATAATCTCGGGTTCGCTAATTCCAAATTAACGAACTTTCCATTGCGACGTAATTAAATGATTACGCCTAGCGAAGTCACTATTCACGTCGCTAACGAATTAATTCTAAATTAATTCGTTCGCCCAAATTAAAATCTAATTTTAATTCCTCGTCGAAATCTAATTTCGTTTAATATATCAATATATTAATTTACCGATTAATTCCAAATTAATCGTTCTCTCTCTTTAAATGATATTTTATCCAGATAAAATATCTCCGCAATTAATCCCAGATTAATTTTCTCTCTCATCTAATTAATCCTAGATTAATTAAGAGTGCGAGTTATACGTCATTGGTTAATCTTTGGGAAGCGACCCATGAGATCCCGGATATGTTGGCAGTCAAATCGCTCGTTGGACTATCCGAACACGTGAGTACCAAGTACTACGTTTTACCGATTTACAAGACAAGGTTGGCTTCTAGCAAAGCACCATGCCTACCCAATTCTCTGGAAATATCCTTACAGGAATAAGGATCTATATCAAGCGTAGTATACCGTAGTATTACGTATTTCTGTCCAGTATCAGATGATCACATGCAAGGCCTGGGGCTGGTACAAGGTCTGTCCCGTACGATGCATATATCGGATGACGAGCAACTAGTCTCTTAAGATCGGATAATCATGACCAAGTCATATTATCCCGACAGTTGCAACCTTATATAGAGAGCTAGTTCTGTATCCCTGCGCGATCATCAACTCCATATGACTGGAGTGACACTTCCATCTTGACATCACACCAACACAATACGATTCTCGATATACCAGAATTGGCGTACACATGAACCGGTTAAAGCCCCGGACGACCCTAGACATTAATAGTATATGTTGTATATATAGTGTGCAAGTCTCAGGTTAAGACCAAATACACCTACCCTGATTTCGGACTTCCATAGACACATAGTCATACTACCAATGGAATTCTGAGGGGGTGTATCCAGAGCGAAGTTTTTTCCCGTACCATCGGTAAAACACAACCTCCTATTACACTTGCATGAGTATCCTATACCCAAACATATGAGATCTATGTCGTTGTGCTCCCACAACACGCACAAGTGTAATACTAGTCTTTTACGTATTCATCGATGTCCAATCTCGATAATACTCTGACTAGGGATATTTAATGATTCTGCCTTCATAGACTGATACTGTCTCATATCATTCTCAATCCAGGCACTAATCATAGGGACCTCTCATCATTTATATATCGAGGTGATCTAATCACAAATGATAAGAGTGCAATCTCTTTTGTCACATAGTTAATTTGTACAACAACACAATGATTTGTACAAATAGTGACGCTATGGGTCATAATTGTCCAACAATCTCCCACTTGGCCTATAGCCAGTCACTCGAGTGCTTGACACCCGAACTATGTATGGTTGGCTCAAATTGCTGAGAAAAGACTTTCGTCAGCGGATTTGCATGATTATCGTCTGACGCGATTTATTCGATCATCACATCGCCACGATGTATGATCCGAACGAATCAGATGAATATCGAAGTATGTATCTGGATCGTTGATGAGACCATTAATTCTTTAGCATGTGTTGTAGCCTAGCTCAGCTGCTAAAAGAACTATATCTAATCTAATTAGATATTTATCGACTCCAGAAGGCTTCTATTGCTGCTTCAGCTGCAGCAATAACCCGCATTTGTTGTTTATTCGGTAACAGTATCTTGCTTGGAAGATTTCCAGCTTACTGTACCGTTATTCAAACTGTGTAGTACCGTTTGTGACTTACAGTCGTCTATATCGGTTAGGAAACTTGCAACAGTGATCCCAGTCACTTCAAGTTCTCCATCTTCATAGAATCTCCATAGATTAAAACAGTATCCTTAGTTCTCCAAGATACTAACGGATGTTCTTAACATTAATCCAGTGACTATCACTCGGATTGGCCTGTTTTTGAATCATATGCTCAAAGCTTATGAGACACCAGGTCGCGTACATTTTTCAAATTACGATTCCACGGAGAGTTTTCTCGAAAGCCAAGCTTTCGCCGATTATTTATGGGAATATCATTCCAAGAAATGACATATTTATCATTATTTATTTAGGACAGCCACTATCAGTGCACTCCCATTAACATCCTTATACACAAGAATCATTTCCGTTTTGAATTAAATCATAAACTATTATGATTACATCAAAACGGTAATTCCAAGAACCTATGCTTGCTTCAATCCAAACATGGATTGATTAACCCGCAAACCTTGTTGCTAGTTAATGTACGACAAAATCGACAGGATGTTGTAAACATCCTCCGAAAGGTTTCCTTTTTAGGAAAGCGATTTTCTCGTTAGGCTGACATATTTCATCTAATGAATCATGCAGCATTAGCAAGCATTCATCCAAATGGATTTACCATGGCAACAGTTAAAAGGTTGAACCGAATCAACATAATGTTGATAAAGATACCTTTCCGCTAAAAGCCTAGCTTTATACTTTGGTATGTTGCCATCCATGTACGTCTTCCTTGAAGACTTATATAGTACCAATAGGCACAATGCCTTGCGGTACATCAACTAGTATCCAAACTTGTTGCTATACATGGAATCCATTTCGGACTCATGACACTTGTCATAATAGGGAGTCGATACCTTGTATCACTATCTCATGTGTATCAGTTGGTATACCTCAAAAGATTTACGTCTTTACGAGGTGAGATCAGAAACTCATACCCCAGGTTTGTTTTCTGACTCTCTCCGATTACGCGGTTCTTGTGTATATTCGAAGATTATGGTATAGTTACATCCTTGATGAACTATTTGTGTTCCATTAGGATCTATGCCTGGAATAGTATTACTCCGATTTTCATCGAGTTTCACTATCCTCCCACTTACCACTGCATATCGGTATTCCTCTTAGGAAAACCGCATGGTGAGCAACAATCTAATTGTTCTCTTGTGAGATGTATAAGTACAATACTTATGGTATCCCTAAGATAACCTACAATTGGCACTTATCCAATTTGGGTTTCAGTTTGGTATCATCCAAACATATGCCTAGCATATCCAAATTCTCAGGAGTGAGAAACCCAGTTTCTATCATGTTCATATCTAATATGAAATTTTTCAAACAGATTATATGGAACCTTATTCTAAATAAGTTCTGCACTGTTAATGTTTATCCGTTGAAGGAAATGGTAGCTCAGAGCGACTGATGATTAACCTTTATCATGTCTAACATAATTCGGTTACTCGGTTCGGACACACCGTCAAATTTGACGTGTTCCGGGAGGAGTCCTCTTTGAAATAATACTATACTCTTTCAAGTATATTAGAAACTTATTGCTTAAGTATTTTTCCATTACAATCTTACCGTGACAGTATAATACTTTAGCCGATTTGTTTGTCTATTTCGTGTCGAAACTATAAGAGTTTCTGATTTGTGTTCTTCAAAAGAAACACATAACCATAACGCGATGCCACATCTGTATGGGTCACGAAATATTCATATCCACCTCTAGCCTAGCTAGGCATGGGCCCACTAGCTTCACTATGAACTAGGGCTAACAGATCGGTGGCATTTATACTTTTACCAAGTAAATATTGTTTTAGGCACTTTGCCCAATAAACTAGATTCGTAGACTTTATTTGAATAGAATCAAATTAGTCAGAGTACCCACTCTTCAAAAGTGCGGATATACGATTCTTGTTTAATTGGTCCCAGACTACAATGCCACAATTAGTTTCATCTAATCAAATCAGTTGAGCTATTTATTTGTCATGTTATATATTCGAGATTTATTTATATTCAAAATATAAATGCTGTTATTCACATCTAATGTGTTTATCTCAATATCATCTTTATATAATAAAACACTTTAGTGTTCTAGAATATAAAGGTTCACCCACAGTGGGTTAAACACTGATATAGAGATAATGTTTCTAGTCAAACTAGTTACATAGTAACAGTTTCTAAATTTAGGTACACACCCGAAGGTAGTTCCTAAATCTAGGTATCTACGGTTAAAACATCGACTTTCGTCCCGTTTCCAATTCGCAGATAAATCTCTATTAAAGTCAGTATCCTGTTCAAAACAGATTCTGAACATCAATATATATTTATGTATCACACTAAGTATTTAAATCTAATTTTAATACTTGTAGTGAACATAATGTTGACAAATATATTTGAAGTTAGAGCCTTGCTCGTCTTCAATTCCTTCATGTCTGCTTTGTCCAAATGGCAGTCACGCTTCTGCGATCCCGTTTTCCACAATTGTGCAGACATTTTGGGATATGTCATTTATCTTCCCAGAAGATTATAATGATTTTGCCTTTGCCCTTTTTCAACATTCCAGAAGCCTTGGCCTAGCCTCGGCCTTCTAGAATATCGAAGTAAAGTGCGCCTTGCGCTACATACCTAATTGCAAAGTTTGACTTTATCTCCTTGAGAATAGTCATTAACTCTCCAAAAGTTTACTATTGCAATATTAGTACCTCTAAAATCTAAACATAGATTTATGAAGATCCTTCAATTTCTTTATCATACTTTAAGGATCTAATCCTTAGTTCTGATTCAGAAATTAAGGAGTCTACTGCAGTAAGTATAATGGATTAAGCACTAAGTTGTCATCACATAAATCTTCCAAAGATTATGCTCTACTGTTTGCTTAACTCCGGGCATAGGCTTAATATATTTATTTATCAAATAAAATAACTTATTAATTCCAGGACCATCCTGAAATTTAATTCCCAATTTGAAAAATTAAACCATTTAAAACATTTTCCCTAGGATTATGTATTAAATGTCAATCTTTCAACTTATATCTTGATTCTAATAGTTCAACTATTAATCAACGATTTCGGTACTATTAAATATAATGATTATTATAGTCCAACTATTTTATCAACTATAATTAATTAAATCAAATATATTGATTATTATAATCCCATTATATAATCAATATAAATGAATAGTTTGAATATATAGTCCAACTATTTATTAAAACAACAATTTAAATATTAGTCCAACTAAATTTAATACGTTGACGAATTGATATTGTGTTTGAGCGCATATGGCTAGTAATTGAACGAATATTGCAAATTCAATTCTTGCCTCCCACTATTTTTCGGCGAGCATCCAACCCTCTGTCGAGTACTCGGGAAACCGTGTTTCCTAGTGGGCTAGGATCCCGTTAAACATCACACAATCTTGACTTTGGCCAACAAATTGTATGATAATTAACTAGGTAGATCTCTAAGATCAATTGGATCCAATCCATTCCTAGATCCAGTAGGCGGACATCCAAGTCCTAAACATATATCTTATATATGCCAATACATCCAATGTATTATCTAACCTTTTTCCTCTGAATCAACTAAGCCTTGGCTTTGGCACAACAAACTTAGTGATCCCAGTCAAGCGCGACCCATTGACCATGGAAAGCTTCATAATCAATGTCGATGGACAAGAAGTGGTCTTGACTTGGCCAACAAACCACAACTTGGACAAGACACTGATATGGAACAAAGCTCTCGTGATTCAAACACATCTTCGACAGACAAAGGCCTTGACTTTGGCCAACAAACCAATGCCGTCTTAGATCTTGAGTAAGAATCACTCAATGGAAGGAATGACGCTTAATATTTAGCGAGGGTTTTTCGCATGCAAATTGGCAACCAATTTATTATCTTTGTTAAGGTCTCATCATCATACACCCTTAAACATGCATTCTAAACACATAATAAGCGTATGTGAAAAATAATAATGATATGCGGATGGATACTTTACACATTGATCCTAGATCAAATCTCTCATTTTCTCTCTCCCGCTAGCACAAATATTTCTTCTACCCGTTACACTACACTTCTAAAGAAACCTCATTTACATTGAGGGGAATAGGTGATAAGAGAATACAAAGAATATGAGGTAATAAGGCTGGACACGCAGGTCCAATTAATAAATCGAATTTATTACACAATTTCTAAAATTGTCCCACCCATCTAATATCCATCTGATATACTTATTCATGCATCGCAACCATGTATTCACACAAGCATGTAATCAATCAATCTAATCAAATTAATTAATCTGATAATTAGTGATCATTCAATGATCAAACAACGATTTGATTTTGCTCGAGTCAAACTCGTTTTGCGAATAAGTACTCAAAGTACGAATTCTCGAATTAAATTAAACTACAACATTAAATCTAATTAACATGCATTTAATTCTAATTCGCTTATTTAATTCCAAATTAAATATCACACTTTATTTAATAAACCTTACGAGTTAAATTCCAAATTTAATCGTTACGGGTCTCAAAGCCCGATTAACGTCCAACGTCAATTTAATAAAGTCCAATGGGCTTTTAATTAACTTCTTAGGCGTGGACTTTTGGTCAACTCGGGTCAAACCGAATAACCAAAATCCAATCCGGGATTTACCCCATAAGCCTTTAAATTAATTTTGGCCCATTAGGCCCAATTAAATTACAAAGGTCCATTAAGTCGCATTTGGGCTTTATGGAAGCGGTTTTGGGCCCAATTGGATCCAATCCAATTTGCCTTAACCCAACTTTGTACAACAAAGCCCATTAAGCCCAATAACAACTTTTAAGCCCAAATACAATTTCAAGCCCAATTTAATTAAATACAAAAATTCCAAATTTCATACTTTAATTAACTAAAGTGCATTAACATAATTAATCACCCAAATCATTATTTCCAAAACATAAATTAGGCTAATTAATCATGCTCTTCTACATCAATTAGTGTCCAACACAAATTAACAAAAATCAAACCCATTTCATGCTTATAGACTCTCAGCCAGGGGGAATTATTATGCCAAATTACAAATCCAATCCAATTGAATCAAATTCAACATTAAATCAATATCCCCAAATGATTTCTAACACATCCAATGAATCAAAAAATCAAAATTCAAGAGCCACAAAATAGGGTACCATTCGGCCAAGCCAACCAATTTGGGGCAAATTTGTTCCAAACAAAATTTGATCAAATTGCTCCATCAAACATCAATAAAAACACATTCAAGCATACTTAATCATCAAATTTCATAATTCATGCTCAAAATCATTTTTACCCAAATTTTAAGCCCTATTTCAAATTTCATGCTTTTACTCGCTCTGATACCATTGTTGGAGATTCTAGGTCCATAGGATCGATTAAAAAACATGAAACAAGTGTGTGAATACAACGACAAAGTCGCGGAATACTTACATCGATCGGTTGAGCGACGCGGGAGGCCACGAAAATTTCTTTTCTGCTCACTGTGAGCTGTGGCAGTGGGCTGCTGTCCTCACTGGTTTGGCGCCCTTTGGAGGCCCTCGAACAAGCTCCAAGCTTCGTCGAACGGTTCCCGGCTCATGGGTGAACTTCCCTATCACCTTCGCATATCTCGTAGTGTGCTAGCACTTGCGATTTTTGCCACAAAAATCCAACTCTTGCTTCCCTTTTTCCTTCATCAAACTCGGCAGTTCACTGCCTTACCAAGAAGAAAAAACGTGAGGAGAGAAGAGGGAAAGGAGAGGAGGATGATGCAAAATGTGTTAAGTGTTTTTGGTATTTGATTTCTACAAATTTGGTTCCAAAAGTCAAGTCAATAAATGCCCACAAATGCCAACCACACACATCACTCAACTCACATCAACTTCCATCAATTAGTGAATAGTGACTTGCGTCAATCACTCAAAGTGAAAGACATCCATCACTTGATTGACGAATGATGTGACGCTAGTTGCGACTATCGATTTGACGCTTGATTTGATTTGCCGCATTCGAATTCAAAATGTGAATGCGCTCGTAAATAATCTCGGGTTCGCTAATTCCAAATTAACGAACTTTCCGTTGCGACGTAATTAAATGATTACGCCAAGCGAAGTCACTATTCACCTCGCTAACGAATTAATTCTAAATTAATTCGTTCGCCCGAATTAAAATCTAATTTTAATTCCGCGTCGAAATCTAATTTCGTTTAATATATCAAATATACTAATTTACCGATTAATTCCAAATTAATCGTTCTCTCTCTTTAAATGATATTTTATCCCAGATAAAATATCTCCGCAATTAATCCCAGATTAATTTTCTCTCTCATCTAATTAATCCCAGATTAATTAAGAGTGCGAGTTATACGTCATCGGTGAATCTTTGGGAAGCGACCCATGAGATCCCCGGATATGTTGGCAGTCAAATCGCTCGTTGGACTATCCGAACACGTGAGTACCAAGTACTACATTTTACCGATTTACAAGACAAGGTAAGGTGGCTTCTAGCAAAGCACACATGCCTACCCAATTCTCCGGAAATATCCTTACAGGAATAAGGATCTATATCAAGCGTAGTATACCGTAGTATTACGTATTTCTGTCCAGTATCAGATGATCACATGCAAGGCCTGGGGCTGGTACAATGTCTGCCCCGTACGATGCATATATCGGATGACGAGCAACTAGTCTCTTTAAGATCAGATAATCATGACCAAGTCATATTATCCCGACAGTTGCAACCTTATATAGAGAGCCAGTTCTGTATCCCTGCGCGATCATCAACTTCATATGACTGGAGTGACACTTCCATCTTGACATCACACCCAACACAATACGATTCTCGATATACCCAGAATTGGCGTACACATGAACCGGTTAAAGCCCCGGACGACCTCAACCAAAGTATATTGATTGTCGTATGTATTAGCGGTGCAAGTCTCAGGTTAAGACCAAATACACCTACCCTGATTTCGGACTTCCATAGACACATAGTCATACTACCAATGGAATTCCGAGGGGGTCTATCCAGAGTGAAGTTGTTTCCCGTACCATCGGTGAAACACAACCTCCTATTACACTTGCATGAGTATCCTATACCCAAACATATGAGAACTATGCCGTTGTGCTCCCACAACACGCACAAGTGTAATACTAGTTTTTTACGTATTCATCGATGTCCAATCTCGATAATACTCTGACTAGGGATATTTAATGATTCTGCCTTCATGGACTGATATTGTCTCATATCATTCTCAATCCAGGCACTAATAATAGGGACCGCTCATCATTTATATATCGAGGTGATCTAATCACAAATGATAAGAGTGCAATCTCCTTTGTCACATAGTTAATTTGTACAACAACACAATGATCTGTACAAATAGTGACGCTATGGGTCATAATTGTCCAACAGTGTAGTCCTAACAGCTTTGGCATGTTCAGGATTTCCGCTTTCGTTTGAATTTATCTAGAATCACATATACATCCGGTATGGATAAATTTCTATCAACTACACCATCACTTCTTTGGAACTTTCTCGGATGCAGCCATTGAACAAAAATATCTAAAAACTGTATTGATAAGACGGACCAAGAAATATGCATCCAATACATATTACCTTAAAACCTTATTCATTAGAGATCTTCCGCAAAGATGTTACGCATTTAATTTAATCAAATTAAATAAATACAAGCATGTATAAAGTAAGAACATAATTAAACATTGAATTTAAAGGCATATTCATATCATCTGTTTAGGTTCAGACCTGCTATGATACCATTTTTGTTGGGGTTTTGAACAAAATACCTGGGTTACGCAGCGGAATGCGGGAAAATCAAATTTTTCCATTTCTTTAATTTTTCTTGGGTAAATAAAATAAAATTTTTTATTTTAATCACTCAATAATAAAAAAAAATTTAACCCAGAAATCATAATTTTAGTAAATTACCATACAACCCCAAAACTTTCCATTTTCATCATTTTAGTCCTAAGTTGTTCAAAACAAGCTTAGGTGATTTCCAATCACAACCAAAATGATTTGTACATCAAATATACATTAAAACGGAATTCCGAAAATTTTTCCAGATTTTTCAGTAATTACGGAAATGCCCCTAAACTTTGTATTTTGATCATTTTAGTCCTAATTTACCAAATACATAATTAGGTGATTTCAAATCACTACCAAAATGATCTATACATGTCTTATACATGAAAATATAATTTGCAATTCAAGAAACAAATTTTTCCCAAATTACCGAATAGGTCCCTCAACTTTTCAAAAATTACACTTTAGTCCAAATCGTTTCAAAACCATTCAAGATCAAGTCCAATCAACACCAAAATTAATATGCATCATATATACATCATTAATTAACACATATATGAAAAGCCCTAAATTTGGAGTGGGTTCTGAACCGTAATTTTACAATTTCCATAAATTGATAAATTAACACCAAATTAATTAAATTCAACACTTTAATTCAATTCTTACCACACCAAACAGGTCTCATCACCATGAAACAACTCAAGAACAATTCTAGGTCATTTATGAGTGGCTAAGAACTCTAGAATGGCAACGTACCATCAAATGGTTAAAAAGAATGTTTAAGAAACAATTTCATGCAATCTTAATACATATACATGCTTCCATCTTTCTATCAAGTTCCCAACCATCAAAATACATTCAAAAAAGAGTAGAGAATAAACTAAGCTACACATATTGAAGCCTAGTATGATGGAAACAATTTTCATGAAGAATAAAGTACGAAAAACTTACTAAAATCTTTGATTTTCCAAGCTCTCTCTTCTTTTTCTTCTTTTCCTCTCTATCTTTCTTTGTATTTTGAGTTTAGGGTTCTTGAATTATGAAACAAAAAGAAAAAGATGGCTTATATATTTTCCTCCTTGTGGCCGAAAATGAGGAAGAATAATAGCCAAGCAATTTTCAATTTTTTATTTCATTAATTAATGTTGGAAAATGATTTAATTAAAAATATTGTATTTATCCATTAAATACCATAATTGGGCTAATTAAATCAAGCCATTTATACCAATAAGAAATGGCCATTCCAACCATTAAAGAAAGCCATTTTTCTTACTTTAATAAAGTAAGAAAGATATTTATTATTTAATTAATTTAATTATTTAACATTTAAATAATCAAATAATTAAATACAAATATCTTAAATATATGTACTATATTTACATTAAATAATCAAAATACATATATTAATATATCACAATTCGATATTTAATAAATGGCCAAAAGATCTCAAACGCATGTATTATCGTTTAACCATTAACGACTTATAAATAATCAGTATTAACATAGTGCTCTACGAGAATGTTTCATTAGTGAGACTCTATAGATTCATGCATATCCGTCATGAAATCTAATTTCGTGTCCATAATCTACCCACTCGTAAATTATGACGAACACGGATAAACTCGCTGAATCATACTGATCGAAGTCATCGCATACGTATAATCCCTCTGTCACAGGTATTCAGATTATCCCATAGATATAGATAAAAACGTTAAATCTCTATAGGTATAATCTCATCGACGATTCTATTAGCAATCTCTTAATAACACTTAGAACTTACTTCTACAGTGTACCACGGGCCCATGGATTTAACAGATTGTTAATTGCACATTGAATAATTATGCTCTGTACACAGAACTGACGGATCCTATCTTGATACGCACAAGATATCATGAGGATCAGTCCACGCCCAAAGAACAGGCGTAGGTCTGATCTAAATAGATCGGTGACGTGACTGCCATCAAATTGTGGAGGATACCTCATATATCCACAGTGGTACCTCAAGTCGAATAATCACTATGCTCACTCAACTCGAGAAGATTCCTATTGACGTTGGTGTACCATCCATTAGGAAATTTTCGATGAGTCATTCAGTGTTTATCCACTATAAACATCTACACGTCTATACGAGTCTCCCCAGACTCATGGTTCATTGGGATAAACCATCGGACCAAGTCTCGATATACGACGTGTACTGGTCTCAGCAGATTTTACTAACCGACCCGTGTTAGTAAATCTTGACCATGAACTTTATTTGATAATATACTTCTAGTAGTGACACTTCCCAATATCAATTACAAATTACTTTGTAACTGCGCACTAAATTATTATTATCGGGTCTTTGTCTAATATATACATATCACTAAATCACATTAAGTTTCAATTTAATCATAATTAGATCGATTATGTATATAAAAGCAAGAAGTATTACATAAATAAATAATATTATGGAAAAATAAATTGTTTGTATTCATGAATCGGACATGAATACGATCTGGATTGGCACTTCGAGTACCAACCCTAACAAGATTGATACTAGAGCAAGTGAGAGAAATTATTGAGGTTGGTGCTCTAAATGCTAATCTGTATCGTATTTATGACTGATTCATGAATAAGAACAATTATTTTTCCATAGTATTACTTATTTATTGTAGCACCTCTTGTTTTTTTATATACATATTCGTTCTAATTTTGATTAGATTGAAACTAAATCTGTTTAGAGATGTATATATTAGAAAAAGACCCGATAATATATATTGTAGTCCATAGTTACAAACGAGGTTTGTAATTGACATTAGGATGTGTCACTACAAAATGTATATTCTCAAATAAAGTTTCTGGTTAAAATTTACTAACACAGGTCGGTTAGTAAAATCCATTGAGACTAGTACATATCGTATATTGAGACTTGGTCTCATGGTTATCCCATTGAATCATGAATCTGGGGAGACTCGTATAAACATGTACGTGTTTATTTGATAAACATTGAACAATTCATCGAAGAATTCCTAATAGATGACACACCAATGTCAATAGGAATCTTCTCAAATCGGTTGTATTCTAATCCTTAGACTTGAGATGCCACCGTGGATGTATGAGTGATCCTCCACACTTTGAAAACAGTCATGTAATCAGTGTTTCTAGACCAGACCTCCGCTTGTTCATTGGGTGCAAACCAATGCTCAGGATATCATATGATGTATCCAAAGAGGATATGTCAGTCCCATATGTGGGATTCAGGTATCCACTTCATGATCCTTTAAATCCTTGGACAAGGTGTACTGTAGGAATTAGTTCAGAGTATTTATTTAGAGAATCATGAATGTTTCGCGACATACGTATTTATATGAATTATACATAGCGGAGATTTGATGATTTCATCTATATCTCTGGTATAGTTAGGATACATATGACATAGAAACTGTAGGATATGTGTCGACTTGTATGATTCAACATAATTATCTATGTCACAATCTGTGAGTAAGCAAATTATGGACACGGAATATGTTCTGTGACATATATACTTAAACCTAGAGAGTCCCATTAATAAAGTATACTTGTAAAACACTAGGGTAATTTATTACGAGTATTATGGATTATTCGTAACGTTATACATGTTAGGGTATTTTTATTATTAATGTGTATTTATATTTGATATATAATTTGATTAAATACACATTGGAGTTTTGACACATGTCAAATAAATATTTATTTAATTAATTTATTAATTATTTATTAAAGAATATTCTTGGATTATTCTTTATTTATTAATTACTTAATTAATTAGTTAATTATTTATAATTTAAACTTATGAGATAAGCTTATGAACTTGGACAAAATTATGTCCAAATTCGTTTGTGAGGTATGGCAAAATGTTAGCCAAGTGTCAAATGTTGAAATTACCAAAATGTCCTCATAGTATAAAAGGCCATCTTCACGCCATTTTGATAGTAAGCTAGAGCTTAGCTTTTCTTTCTTGACTTGAAATGGGTTTCAAGGGAGGATAAATTGGGGCTTTTCATTGGTTTAATCTTAGGAGCTTAAACGAAGGATAATGTGGGAATTATGTAATTCTACTTCCTTTTATGCTGTAAATTTTTACAATTTGTTCTTATCATGTTACATGAGATGTAACTTGATTTTATGCTTGTTTGATGTGATAAGATTGGTAGAAATCAAATTAGGAAGCCTTGATTTGTATGTGTAAAGTTAATTAGGCTAATTAGTGTAATTATGCCTAATTATGGTGTTAAACACAAATTTTACATTGTAGAGTTACTTAAGCTCCTCTTAGGTGACCTATAATTATTCTTGAGTTGCTTTATGGAGGTTGATTCTCTATTGGTGGATTTGGATTTGCATGAAAATTTAATTAATTAGGGATTAATTTGATTAATTCCAAAATTAATTCAATTGTGGCTTGAATTGTGAAATTGAGCTGTTGTGGATGAAATTAGAAGTGTGATCATGTGTAGGAAAAATTCTCGAAATTTCTAGAATTGTTCCAGAAGCATTTTGGGAATTTTCCCAAAAAACACGTGAGAGGTAAAATCATAATTTAGTGAAATTACAGGTTTTTAGCCATTTCCAGTATATACAATGTACATGAATTTTTTCAGAATTTTTAGAATTGTTCCACTAATGTTTCAAGAATTTTCCATACTAGTGGTAAAATGATAATTTGAGGAATTATCATAATTCAGCCAATGCTACAATACACGTCACTGTAGCAATGGACTAGTCCGGTATCACGACCCGATTGTCCGGATATCCCGATCAATTAATTCGATGATCCGATAAACGGTTAATGTGTAACCACATAAAGTGTTTTCGGAAATTTTATCCAAAGTCTCCATAAGTAATCACGCTTTGATATTGATATTAATATATGATATGGTTGAAATATGGATAAATTAGAGGTATTTAATACCGATTAATTTTTTCGGATTAAAAAATTTTAAAAATCGATTTCGTCCGCCTACGGGCTTCCACAGTTTTTTGCCCCAACAGATCTTATCTCTGCCGTTCAACCAGAGATATATTAATATTTTGTGGGCGTCAGATGGCTGCATTATGTGAGTGGGGTTCACGGGTCGGGTCGGGTTTTTTGATTTTTTTTATGACCCATCGGGTCAGGTCATTCGGGTCTTTCGACCCGAAACCCGAAATTTGAGAAGGTGACTCGCGCGGGTCGAATCGCAACGGGTCGGGTCAAAAACTGCGGGTCAGATCGGGTCAACGTAATATGAAATAATATAAATATATATTTTAATGATACAAATTTTACAAGATATGTGTGCAGCTGAAATTGTAAAGTCTTTAATTAATTTATACTTGATCTCAGGTTCGATTCCCAACAACAATTTTGTTCACTTAAAGACCAAGTAAATACTTTGTCATTCCAGTTGCAATTGTTTCTGATTAAAATCGTATCATTAAAATATATATTGTAATTATAATATCATTTACATCGGGTCGGGTCAGACTCGAGTTTTCTGACCTAAACCCGTGGCCCGACCCGAAATTTCGGGTCGGGTCCAAATTGACCCGAAATTGAATTTTAAAATTCATAAACCCGGCCGGGTCGGGTCGCGAGTCAACCCGACCCTATGAACACCCCTAGCTGCATTTAATATCATTCTGTCATATCTCTATTTTGGCTGTATTAAAGCTGAAATAATTGAACAGGGTGCTAACTATCATACAAAAACATATGGCCAAATTGGATGAAAATATCCAACTCTCAACAGCAGCCAGCCACAGCCATTTCTGAAAGAGCAGTGAAGGATGCACAATTTGACCTTTTTTTTTGCCCCCCACCCCCCCTTATTACTCTTAAAATCCACAACAGAAATAATTACACACGTGATTACACAGGAGGAAAGATTCCTATCACAAAACAAAATTTTCCCATTGAACTCTCAAGGCAAATTCACACATTCAAATCTCTCTAACTATTCTCCCCTGATTTGCCAAACGTTTCTGAAGTTCTAAGCAAAGCCTTGACATATCAGAAAGCAACTTACATTGTTGGTCTCGTGATGTTGATACCTGAGTTGTTATCGGCGTGACTGGATCCCTAATCAATCGACTCAGCTGATAGCATATTGCGGATGCTTCATGGTCACTGGCAGAAGCATCAGCTAGAAGTTGAAGCAGTTTATAACTTTGGTCTTGGGACGAGGATGGTGTGGTCGGGGTTGGGGGAACAAGGAAAGGATGCTGAAGTAGCTGAGGGATCCTCCACCGTATATTTCGATCCCACACAAGACACTTCTTGATAAGATCAAGAAGCCATGGATTGGAAACAGGTTCATAAGTTATTTCATGGTTAGGATCTGTGATAACTTTAAACTTGGCCCAGAAGGTTTTGTATTCCGAAAAGGGGGTCCTCCCATATACCATTTGATAAAGTATGCAGCCAAGCGACCAAATATCTGATGGCCGGCCACATTTTATAGTGTTTCCATTTGCATCACTCTCATTGCACATAAACGCTTCAGGAGACATGTAGCTCAGAGTACCCACCTGCAACGAAGAATACAATCAATAAAGCAAAGAAAAAGAAAACATATATGGTTAGTCCATGTCAGGTTGAATGGTTGAAACATTTGTTGAACTATCCCCAGATCTTGCCAATGGTGGTCATGGCAGCATTCGCATGCCAAAATTGATGGACAAACTGGATCCTATATGCATCCTGCCTCTAGCGGGAAATACTAAGGGAAAATAAGGAAACGAATTATACATTGTTTTAAAAAACGTTTCGAGGCGGCCGCCTCGGCCCGCCTCGAACCGCCTCGCGGAGTTGCCGCACTGAGGCGGCCGCATAATACGGCAAATGGCAATTTTCCGCCTTTGGCCGCCTGAGGCGGCCGCCTCAGGCCGCCTCAGGCAGACTCGGCGTGAGGCGGCCTGAGGCGGCCGCCTCACGCTTTGAACCCTTTTTTTTTTTTAAATTTTTTTCATTAAAACGACGACGTTTTGGCTTCTGTATATATTAAAAAAAAACCCTAAAACTATCATAAAATCATTCAGTTTCTCGGTTTCCTTCTCAACATCGACATATTCTCACTTTCTCAGCCTGTCGTCGTCGTCTTCAGTCTCAGCTTCTCAGTTCTCGTCGTCGTCTTGCAAAAATTTGAAAATTGAAATTGAATTTGATTAACAGAAATGATTAACAGAATTTGATTTCGATTAACATAATTTGAATTTGATTAACAGAAATTGAATTTGATTAACAGAAGTTAAATTTGATTAACAGAATTTCGTCGTCTCAGCATGTTTTTTTTGTAATGAATTTGATTAACTGAAATGATGATTGTGTGTAATAATTCACAGAATTTGATTCACAGAATGATAAGTAACATCCACCGATTCTGGATATGCATGAATTTTATTTTTCTGAATACTGTTTTTTGTAATGAATTCATAGTATGTTTAGGGATTAGTTATCAATATTTTGTTGAACATATTATGAATTATGAAGTAGTTAATGTATTTTCAATCAGTTATCAATAGTTTTTTGAACATACTATGAATTATGAAGAAATGAATATATTTTGAATTATTTTTCCAATTTACGATCGAGGCGCCCGCCTCACCGCCTCGAGGAGGTCCGCCTCACGCCTCAATGGCCGGCCGCCTCAAGGCGCCGCACCGTATTTTAAAACATTGGAATTATATCAGCGAGTAAGGATAACCTGTGAATCCCTTTGGATGTTGGTCGTGTCACTCATTAAGGCTTTGGCAATGCCGAAATCAATTAGCTTTAGAGAACCTTTGACAAGTAGGAAATTAGCTGGCTTCAAATCAGAATGCACAATACGTTCCTCATGGATGGTGTTGACAGCTTTAAGTATTTGCTGCACAATGTTTGAACAAAATGATGTCAGCCTTCTGCCTCTAACAGTGAAATTAAAGTTGATGAGCTAGAAATCACTAAATTCAGAGGCCCAAGTCCTGACCATGTATGTAGGCAGGAATTAGTTAACATCGAGACATTAGATTGAACACAGATAATAGGTTGAAAGAAAAAGCAGGTGTCAAGTTGATAAACAATTGTGTGAGAGAAATTATATAAACCAGGTAAGGTTTCAAATGAACAAACAAAGAAGAGAGAGGGTTGGTTGGAATTTAAACTAATAGCTTAAATTGCAAGATATTTGTCCATAAAGCCCCTTTTGTGGTCTTCCGTCTTCAGAAAACAGTCATTAATCCAAAATGCCTCACTCAAAAGATAATAAAAATACCTTCCTCACCAGGATGAAAACATCAAAAAATATGATGGCCTCAAATTATTATTAGTTTGGTTTATTATTTATTAGCCAAAGTAAATCAATAGCAATCATCATAACAGAATGAAAAATACATTAAAAATTGATGTGCACATAGTTGGCAATAAAACTTGAGGCAAGGTTAAGCTAGAGGACCTGCCAGTAAAATCGAAGCCAGTTCTCGTCTATGGTCTGATTTGAGCCATTCATTTCCTTCCATTTCTGGGACAACATGTGAGCCAAATCAATTTCTCCATATTCCAGTACCATGTATATATATCCATCATCCCTGACTCTAGCATCTTTATTGCTCATGGAACCATTCAAGACTTCTCGGAGCAAAGCTTTATCTGTCACCTAATACAGTAATACCAAGAGAGAATATCAAAAGCTACCAACATCATGTAGAATATCAGAAGCTACCAACATCATGTAGAATATCAGAAGCTACCAACGTCATGTATTCCAAAATTGCATGGTAATATTGTATATGCCTGGGCAATTTTTGCAAATGGATCTGCGTATTAATTAGATACACTATTTCAGGTTAAAAATGAGTACCTCGTAGTCTATTAGCTGTATGATATTCTTCTTTCCCTTCAACTTGTTTAAATACTCAATTTCCTGACAAAACCCAAATGCAGTAGCATAATCACGACCTTTGAGCTTGATTTTCTTAAGTGCATAGATTGTACAGTCCGATGAAATGACTTTGTGGACCTCACTGCTTCCTCCACTTCCTATCTTGCCGAGCCTTTGATAGAGTTTTCCATTGACCTTAAAGAAAAGGTCAGGATCATAATTCCGTTTACGAGGCACAGACACCCCTTTACTGCTTGCATTCTTCTCCTGCTTTTCAGGTTCAGAAGCCTCGAACTTCATGTCTGATGATGGGTTTGTTGACAATGGAGCCTGAGATTGTATTTCAGTACCATTACCTGCAAGTTGATGTCCTTCCATTGACTTAAGGTTTTGAAGAGAATGACCATTAGGTATGCCACCTGCCTTCATCACATTATCTGGTTGCTCCTTCAACAATTCATGTTCCTTAGCTTCTGCTTTGGGGTCAATGACCGAGGTAGAAGCCTCTGATGCACTAACTGGTTGATCAACTGGAATTTTGGTATCATGAACTGAAGAAAATGATGGATGTATCTTATCTCCTTGATTTACAGGCTCAGAATTCATATTCAAATCTCCCACAGCTTCTACAGTACCAAGAGTACTTCCTTCTAGATGAGAACGAGAGCAATAGGTCGTAGAATTAAGCAAGGGTGGTGACGTAGAATGGATGGATGTTGAGGTAGGACACGAAGAGCCAACCATTGAAAGCTGAGTAGCAGGTTGACTTAAAAAGTTTCTGAACTGGTGCAGCTGATCCTGGAAGACTGTTGTTCTCTTTGCCAATGAAGAAGAGATTCCACCATCAGGCCTCAAACTGATATCAGATTCTGTGTTCCGAAAATGCTGAAGCTTTGAGTCATCATTGATAACGGTTGACGCATCTACTTGATTGTTTGCATCCCATTCCATTTCTGTCAAAGCAAGTGAACCCATTTGAGATGAAAAATTCTCCGTTCCAGTGCCCATTTGATCATCAGCCCCTGCATATTGAAAAATGGCAATATATACCACAGGGTAGACTGACAGACTGAAGGATCACATAGATATCCTAAGTGCAATTTTTTTCCCCAGAATGTCTAGCTCCAGTTGCATTTTATTGGAATTGTGGAAATAACCAAATAATATTACTATGGTTCGAGAGAAAGTAAAAGTATCTACCTGGACACTACAGTGGAACAGAGATTGATTCCAACAATGAACTGAATCACAGAAAATTGATTTATATACCAACAATCTAAAACAAAAGCTAAGAAATTACCCTGACAACAGGTGTTGTTCCCAACTGAAAACTGAACTTTTCTCTGAACCTGATCATGTTGAGACTCTAGATGGGACAAAGTCGATGAATTATTTTCTTTACAACCAACAGCAGGTTTTGAATGAACTCTTTGTGCATCAAAAGCGTTAAAATTCTCATCAAAGGTGTTGGTGATAGTTCCACAAATTGAAGGCGGAGTAATAGATGCATCTTCTTGAGTTTCCTCAACAGCAGCAGCTGCTTCATTCTTAAAGAGTGAAATCAGATCCTTTATTAAATAACCCCGAGTTGACGAAACCAACTTACTTGTGTCCACACTAACACCATGATTCAAACCCAAGCTCCTCGATGCTTCACGTTTGGGAACTAAGGAGCGTTTAGGCATCATCCTATTCAACTGCATACTACCTAATAATTCCTCATTAAAAATAATTTTAGGAAATGGTCAGGCATCAAATTTGAAAAACATAATCAAATTAAAACCCTTCAATCTCCAAAAGTAATTAGTTTTAACACTTGTACAAATCCAACAATACAACCCTAAATTTGTGCTTCTGAATTAATTACTAATAAAATTAATCAATAAAACATAAAAAAGGAAAACCTAATCAGAGAATTTATGAATATACTAAAAAAAAGGCTTATTCAATCGATAAATAGCGGGAGAGGAGGCGGACCGAGAGGGCGGTGGCGCTTGAGGGCGGCTTGAACATGCCGGAGGAGGTCCGGCGAAGAGGATGAAGAAGTGAATGAAGACGAAGACGAAGACGACGTGTGTGAAGTAATTGTCGGACGGAACTTCGACGGGGGATGTGGTGGGACTGGCAGAAAGCCTCCCTGTCCATTTGTGGATCTCAACCGCATTTCTGTCAAGGGGCAATTTTGGTAATAGATTAAAAAACAAATGGCGGGAGCAGATTCAAATAGGGTTTGGATGATGAACGGTCAAATGAAGAAGGTACTGGGGAAGTCAATCTCGGCTTTGGCCTAGCGCAGAGTTTTCGGATTTTGAACGGATTATCATTGGCGCTTTTTATAGTTCTAATGGGCCTATTCTTTAAATTGGGAACCCAATTCTCTCAATACCCCCATTACTTTCTATATAACCCCCTAAATTTACCTCTCCCACATTTCAATTAACCCCACATAATTATCCTTATTTATCACATGCTACTAAAGCTAAATTCTTATGGTCCAATTTTCAGTCCTCTCTCCTGATTTTCTCTCTTAGTGGGTAGGCATCAAGTCAAAGTTAAATACCACTATCATATATTATTTATGGGTGGATACATTCATTTCTTGAATCTTTGAAGGATATATTGGAGCTTTAAACGGAGATAGAGGAACTCATAAAGCTGTGTGAGTCAATGTGTATTGAAGACGATCAGAAGGAAGTTATTACCTTGTCTGACCAGGTTAAAGGAGAGGGGAAAGATTTGCTAGGTTTTTGTTTGATGGTAAAGTCTTATCTCTGAAACTAGTGAATTCTGAAGTTTTCAAAGCCGCTATCCAACTAGTATGGAGAACCCTATATCAAGTAAAAATTGTTAGCTTGGGCCAAAATAAGTTATTTTTCAAGTTCTCAAGTGAAGCAGATAGGCGGAGGGTGCTAAGTGTTGGACCCTAGCATTTTGATAAATTGCTTATTATCCTATCAGGCATATCAGATGTTGACGGATGTTTCTCGTTTAATGAGTACCGTGAAAAGCACATGGATTATGAAGAACAAATAAAGCAGATACAAATCTCATGCATGTACAAATAGATAGTATACTCATTCCTAATCCTACTCCCTCTAAAACAAAGATATCAAAACAAATGGAAAAAAGTGGATATACTTCCAAGCTACCAAAACTATCCCAAAATAACTCATACTCCCATTTTTTTGTCACAAAATGACAATGTGAAAAGGAAATGGGAAACAACACATGCAAGAGGAAAAAAAACAAACTCGACTTATTACCCATCATTAACAGCCTTACTCAATGAGCAAAAAGAACACACAGGAAGTAAACACTCTTAAATATGCATAAAAATAGTATTTAATGACATGTAGCACACACACGAACACAATGAGTTTAACCAAATAAGTAAAAAAATGACTCAAAACAGCACTATAAGCAAGCACAATGATACCCAATTAGTATTCACCTGTTTATGATATGAAATAATATGCATCACTTTAGATTTTGCTCAATGCTACACGCATGCATATGACATATGTTGGACAATTATGACCCATAGCGTCACTATTTGTACAGATCATGGTGTTGTTGTACAAATTAACTATGTGACAAAGGAGATTGCACTCTTATCATTTGTGATTAGATCACCTAGATATATAAATGAAAGGAGGTCCCTGTGATTTGTTCCTGGATTGAGAATGATATGAGATAATATAAATCCACGAAGGATAAATCACTAAATATCCCTAGTCAGAGCATTATCGAGATTGGACATCGATGAATGCGTAAAAGACTAGTATTATACTTGTGCGCGTTGTGAGGGCCCAACGACATAGTTCTCATATATTTGGGTATAGGATACTCATGCAAGTGTAATAGGAGGTTGTGTTTTGCCGATGGTACGGGAAACAGCTTCGCTCTGGATAAGACCCCCTCGGAATTCCATTGGTATTATGACTATGTGTCTATGGAAGTCCGAAATCAGGGTAGGTGTATTTGGTCTTAACCTGAGACTTGCACCGCTAATGCATACGACAATCAATATACTTTGGTTGAGGTCGTCCAGGGCTTTAACCGGTTTATGTGTACGCCAATTCTGGGTATATCGAGAATCGTAGCGTGTTGGGTGTGATGTCAAGACGGAAGTGTCACTCCAGTCATATGGAGTTGATGATCACGCAGGGATACGGAACTAGTTCTCTATATAAGGTTGCAACCGTCGGGATAATATGACTTGGTCATGATTATCCGATATTAAAGAGACTAGTTGCTTGTAATCCGATATATGCTTCGTACGGGGCAGACACTGTACCAGCCCCTGGCCTCGCATGTGATCATCTGATATTGGACAGAAATACGCAATACTACGTATACTACGCCTGATACAGATCCTTTATTCCTGTAAGGATATTTCCGGTGAATTTGGTAGGCATGGCGCTTTGCTAGAGGCCAACATTGTCTTGTAAATCGGTAAAACGTGGTACGAGGTACTTACATGTTCGGATAGTCCGACGACCGAATTTACTGCCAACATATCCGAGGATCTCATGGGTCGCTTCCCAAAGATTCACCGATGACGTATAACTCGCACTCTAAATTAATCTGGGATTATTAGAAGAGAGAGAAAATTAATCTGGGATTAATTATGAAGATATTTTATCTGGGATAAAATATCATTTAAAGAGAGAGAACGATTAATTTGGAATTAATCGATGAATTAATATATTCAATATATTAAACGAAATTGGATTTCGACGCGGATTAAAATTAGATTTTAATTCGGGCGAACGGGTTAATTTAGAATTAATTCGTTAGCGACGTGAATAGTGATTTCGCTAGACGTAATCATTTAATTACGACGCAACGAAAAATTCGTTAATTTGGAATTAGCGAACCGAGCCCGAGATTATTTGCGAGCGCATTCGCATTTCGAATTCGAGTGCGGCACGCAAGTCAAATCAAGCGTCAAATCGCTAGTCGCATCAAGCGTCAAATCATTAGTCACTTTGAGTGATGTGACACCTTGTCACATTGATTGATTGAGTGATGTGACTTGATAGAAGTAGTTGAAAAGCTTTATGAAAGCTTGAAAGACATTTATCATTTTAAATAATGGTATTTGACTTTTTTGATTAATGGTATTAGATACACAAATAAATCAAATACACTTCACTTTCTCTCTTTCATTCTCACGCCCAAAATGGGCATTTTCTCTCTTCAAACTTTCTGATTCTGTTTTTCCGTGAGAGTGGGGAGCAAAGAGTTGGATTTTTGTGGCAAAAATCGCAAGTGCTAGCACACTACGAGATATGCGAAGGTGATAGGGAAGTCCACCAATGAGCCGGGAACCATTCGACGAAGCTTGGAGCTTGTTCGAGGACCTCCAAAGGGCGCAAACTAGTGAGCTTGGACTGATGCAGTTGGCGTGAAACCAGTGGGCAGAAAATAAAATTTTGGTTCGCCTCCGCGTCGCTCAACCGCTCGATGTAAGTATTCCGCGACTTCTCGAATGTATTCACTTATGTTCATGCTTGATTTGTGATCCTTGGGACCTGGATAATCTCCAACAATGGTATCAAGAGCTTGGTTAAAAGCATGAAATTGATTTATGGCTTAAAATTTGGCAAACTTGATTTTGAGCATGATTAATGAAATTGGATTGATTAGTATGCTTAAATATGTTTGAATTAAGGATTGATTGGATCAATTTGTTGAAATTGTGTTTGGAACAAATTTCCCCAAATTTTGGTGTGTTGGCCGAAAGTTTAGTGCCCTAAATGTCTTGGGAATTTTGATTTTTGACAATTGGATGTGTTGGAAATCATTCGGGATGATGATTTAATGTCGATTGTGGAATTAATTGGATTGAATTCGAATCGGACGTAAAATCCCCAAATTGCCGAGAGCATTAGAAGCATGATTGGGTTTGATTTTTGATTAATTTATGTTGGACATTAATTGATGAAGATGAGCATGATTAATTAGCCTAATTTGTGTTTTGGAAATATTGATTTGGGTGATTAATTATGTTAATGCACTTTGTTTAATTAAATGAGAAATTTGGAATTTTTGTGTTTAATTAAATTGGGCTTGAAATTGTATTTGGGCTTAAATGTTGTAAATGGGCTAAATGGGCTTTGTTGTACAAAGTTGGGTTAAGGCAAATTGGATTGGATCCAATTGGGCCTAAAATCGCTTCCATAAAGCCCAAATGCAACTTAATGAACCTTTAAAGTTTAATTGGGCCTAATGGGCCAAGATTGATTTCTAGGCTTATGGGGTAACTCCCGGAATGGATTTTGGTTATTCGGTTTGACCCGAGTTGACCAAAAGTCCACGCCTCAAGAAATTAATTAAAAGCCCATTGGACTTTAATTAAATTGACGTTGGACGTTAAACGGGCTTTGAGACCCGTAACGATTAAGTTTGGAATTTAAGTCGTAAAAGGTTTATTAATAAAGTGTAATATTTAATTTGGAATTAAATAGTGAATTAGAATTAAATACAAATTGAATTGGATTTAGTTGTGTAGTTTAATTTAATTCGAGAATTTGTACTTTGAGTACTTATTCGCAAAACAGTTGACTCGAGCAAAATCAAATCGTTGTTTTGAACATTGGATGATCACTAATTATCAGATTAATTAATTTGATTAGATTGATTGATAACATGCTTGTGTGAATACATGGTTGCGATGCATGAATAATGTATATCGGATGGATATTAGATGGGTGGGACAATTTTAGAAATTGTGTAATAAATTTGATTTATTAATTGGACCTGCGTGTCCAGCCTTATCACCTCCTATTCTTTGTATTCTCTTCTCACATATTCCCCTCAATGTAAATGAGGTTTCTTTAGAAGTGTAGTGTAACGGGTAGAAGTAATACATGTGCTAGCGGGAGAGAGAAATGGAGAGATTTGATCTAGGATCAATATGTAAAATATTCATCCGCATATCATTATTAATTTTTCACATGCGCTTTATTATGTGTTTAGAATGCATGTTTAAGGGTGTATGATGATGAGACCTTAACAAAGATAATAAATTGGTTGCCAATTTGCACGCGAAAAACCCTCACAATATATTAAGCGTCTTTCCTTCCATTGAGTGATTCTCACTCAAGATCCGAGATGACATTAGGTTGTTGGCCAAAGTCAAGGCCTTTGTCTGTCGAAGATGTGTTTGAATCACGAAGGCTTTGTTCCATGTCAGTGTCTTGTCCAAGTTGTGGTTTGTTGGCCAAAGTCAAGACCACTTCTTGTCCATCGACATTGATTACGAAGCTTTCCATGGTCAATGGGTCGCGCTTGACTGGGATCATTAAGTTTGTTGTGCCAAAGCCAAGACTTAGTTGATTCAGAGGAAAAAGGTTAGGTAATACATTGGATGTATTGACATATATAAGATATATGTTTCGGACTTGGATGTTCCCCTACTGGATCTAGGAATTGGATTGGATCCAATCGATCTTAGAGATCTACCTAGTTAATTATCATACAATTTGTTGGCCAAAGTCAAGATTGTGTGATATTTAACGGGATCCTAGCCCACTAGGAAACACGGTTTCCCGAGTACTCGACAGAGGGTTAGAGGCTCGCCGAAAAATAGTGGGAGGCAAGAATTGAATTTGCAATATTCGCTCAATTACTCGCCATACGCGCTCAAACAAATATCATTCGTCAAATAAATTAAATGTTAGTTGGACTAATATTTAAATTGTTGTTTTAATAAATAGTTGGACTATATTCAAACTGTTCATTTATAGTTGATTTTATAATTGGATTATAGTAATCAATATAATTGATTTTAATCTATTAATTTATAGTTGATTAAATTGTTGGACTATCGTAATCTTTATAATAAATAGTACCTAAATCGTTGATTAAATAGTTGGACTATTAGAATCAAGATATAAATTGAAAGATTAACGTTTAATACATAATCCTAGGGAAAATGTATTTAAATGGTTTAATTTTCAAATTGGGAATAAATTTCAGGATGGTCCTGGAAAATAATAAGTTACTTTATTTGATAAAATAACATATTATGCCTAAAGCCCGGAGTTAAGCAAATAGTAGAGCATAATCTTTGGAAGATTAATGGATGATAACTTTAGTGCTTAATCCATATATACTTACCAGTAGACTCCTTAATTTCTGAATCAGAACTAAGGATTAGATCCTTAAAGTACGATGAAGAAATTGAAGGATCTTCATAAATCTATTTAGATTTTAGAAGTACTAAATTGCAATAATAACTCTTGGAGAGTTAATGACTATTCTCAAGGAGATAAAGTCAAAGTTTGCAATTAGGCAAGTAGCACAAGGCGCACCTTACTTCGATATTCTAGAAGGCCAAGGCTTGGCCATAGGCTTCTGGAGTGTTGAAAATGGCAAAGGCAAAATCATTATAATCTTTAGAAAGATAAAGGAGATATTCCAAAATGTCTGCCTAAATTGTGGCAAACGGGATCGCGGAAGCGTGACTGCCGTTTGAACAAAGCAGACATGAAGAATTGAAGAACGAGCAAGGCTCTGACTTCAAATATATTTGTCAAGATTGTGTTCACTACTAGTATTGAAATTAGATTTTAAATACTTAGTGTGATTCATAAATATATGCTGATGTTCAGAATCTGCTATGAGCAGGATTAGGAACTGTTATAATGTAACTAGTTGACTAGATACATTATCTCTATATCAGTGTTTAACCCGCTGCGGGTGAACCTTTATAT